>WBMZ01016348.1:0-70256 GCA_013400975.1 Atrichornis clamosus
CGCCGCCGCCGCGGCTCGCTCGGCACCCCCCGCGCAGCCTCTGCCTCCCCGGCCAGCCAGAGCGGGCGGGCGGCCAAGCGGGCCCGTCACCCCCACCCCGGCTGCGGAGGCACTGGCGACGCTCCGATGTCGGGGGCCGAGACCCCGGCAGCGCGGGACCAAGTGGTTCGTCTTCCCCCGAGGGGCAAAAGCTACCGTGAAGTCAGCCCCCGAATCTGATGCAAAACAGCTTTCAAAACCACAACCATGCTGTGTCTCATCTCCAAGTAACTCTCACAGTACAGCTGCAAATCTGCTCGCACACCGAGTAGGTCTTTAATCATGCTGCCCTCTACAATATTTTTAGGTTTCCTACTGTAAATCTGACGAGTATGTCTCGTACGAAGCTTTGCTCTCGTTCTCCCCCTGAGCTTCGAGCTACTAAACAGGAACGCCAAAATCCTCTACCTTTGCACTGTGGCTCCCACTGATGTTCCAAGCTTTCGGCGAGTCCGCTAAGAGCAGCACGTAGAGAAAGGGCTCTGATCCCTGCCACTGAAGTTAAAAATATGCTCCAGTGAACTAAACATAACCGATGAAGAGTTTGTTCAAATATGTTGCACTGGAAACTTTTCCAATCTGTTTAGGTTTCTCACCAGCACGGGAAGGCGCCTCCTCTATCGTTAGGAACAGAGTGCCCTCTGCTGAAACCAGCCTGCAGAGCCCGGAGCTGACCGCCGGCGGGACAGCCGCACTCCCGGCCGGCGGCAGCGCGAAGGCTCGCTGGGACATCACAGAGCTGGCACAGACACCTGCGCTGCCCGGGCTGCCTCCTCCGAGCCACTAACTCACAGGCTGCTGCGTCTCAGGTGCACCCTGACACCTGAGGCAAGCTGTTCTTCCCAGTCTGTACACTATCATGATAAAAGGCTGCATAACAAGCAAGACTGCTGCTAAGGACCCGATCTTCTACTTTCCTAATATCGGTCAGCTGAAAGTGTACCAACTTTCTGGAAGTCTTGTCTTTCCATCCATTTCAGTTACCACAATTACTTAAACAGTCCCTTAGTCTTTTCACTATGACTTCAGTTATACCTCTGCAATTTGTTACCTTCCAAAATGACATACCCATGCAGACATCATATACTTCAGGCTTGATCACAGGTGATTTTAAAGTCAGAATTTAGCCATTAGATCATCTAATGCAGAAAATACACTTTCCTGTCCCAAAACTGTGGCTGGTAGTAATACAAAAACAAAACCAAAAGGTGTTCACAACTGCAGGATGAAGCTGACCTTCAAGACTTGCCATCTAGTTAAGAATGTACACAGTCGGCACCATCGTTACTTAGAATATCTCTTACTTTACAATTATTTACCCTTCAATAGTAAAGTAGTCCCTTGGGTCCCTGAAGCATAAGCAGAAGAGTGGTCTATTAATTTGTGTGCTAATTGGCATATTTAGGCAAAACAGCTCTGGCTGAACTCCTAGCACTAGTATTAGCCATAGATTACATTGAAAGATTTGGACCCAAGATTCTAATAAAGTTTTGCAAATTGGAATGCTGATCAACATTTCTTCGGTTTTCCCTTTTTCAATGCTAATCATCTCTGTGTTTGCTTTCTCCTTCTTACTCTAATACCCTCCTTCAATGCTGTTCCAAATCATTTACTTCAGATCAGTTGGCTGTGTGCAATCCTAAACACACAGAACAATCAAACATTGCATACACAAGAGTTAGAAACATTTGCTCATCTGCAATAAATTTGAGTGTAGAAAACTTGTGTACTAGAAAGCAGCCTAGATTAGCTCACATCAGATCCAACAACTCAAGTGAGGCTGCTGTTTACACACACACACACACTTAATTCTTCAGGTGATCATGGTCCCAAGTTAGAGATTCTGTGTCTGAATTTGTACAGCACTAAGAAAATGGAGGTAAGCACCCACAAGCATTAGCCCCCAGGGAGGTTTCAAAAAGCAGCATTACAGTAAATAACACAAGTACCTTGTGGTACCTATCACTTAAAGTAGCAATCAGCAACATGTCTTGCCCCAGCTGCTGAAAATGACTTAAGAGTTGTTAATTCCATTCTCCCCCACAATCCATGGTCTGGTTGTCTTTTGTTACATTGAAATAATCCTTTTTGCAAGGAAGATGAGCACCCAGAATATAACAGTATACAGAGCATAAAAATAGCCTTAGCCTACTACTAGAAAATACACAGGGTTTTGGACAGCACTTTTCTATGTGGAAACAGAGCATTTTCCTATGTGAATCTCATTCTCATTGAATGCTGATCTGTGTTCTCTTTTATCCAATGTAATTTTTTCACCTCAGCCTCACTCCACACTCCTGGCACTTCACACTTTTCTCTCTAGACTTTCAGTGAATCTGGAAGCTTTGAAATTTTTACTCCTGTTGGAGGTCTCCATAATCCCTTCTGCTGAGCCAAGCAAAACCTGAATGAAACTCAGGTGCCCAGGCAAGATGTGATTGGAAACACGCACTTCAAAGTTCACAACACCTGCAGCTCCATATTAGACTCCTTAAAACACACCCTAAAGTTAAGAGGACCATGAACTACAGGTTCTGGTTGCCTAATTTTCATCCCTGGAGAAGTCTGTCAGCAATTCTGCAAAAACTAATTGACCATTCAATTTTAAAACATTGTGTTCTAAGGACACATTTGACTTCCCTTCTGCTCACTCGGTCTTGTCTGGATTGTATGGATTATAAACTCTTCAAGGCAGGAACTTTTGTTCTTTGCCTGTTACATTATGTTTGCACGTCCCTGGTCCAGTGTCAAGTGTTTTAGGTATTACCTAAGTTGCAATTTTTACCACACAGCCTTCTAATTCCCACTCATGCCACATTAGCTCAGCAGACTTGGTATAAGATTTTTGAATAGGAAACTATAGCAATGCTTTTAACACTCAGTTCAGATGTATTTGTCTCTTGATTCCATATGTGCTTTGGTTTTGCAGCTCTCTAAAATATGCATAATTTAAGTTACATTAAATGTGACAACTCTAAAGCCCTTACTGTTCATAAAATTGTGAAATATGGACATTTGCATGTATTATTTCTTTGAATGCATAGTGGTGATCTCATCCATCTGTACAGCTGGCATGGGCTCTCATGAGGAAGATGGTTGGAAATATTATGGTCTTATCCCTTATTTTACACAGACTTAAGACCATGTGTCTTCACTATCAAACATAACTATGAAATATTTTGTAATTTCTTGATTTATGTTCAATTGTAACTGAAAATTTCAACTTACACTCAACAATGCAGGCAGAAGTGGCAGAGAAAAAAGATTCTGCAGGATATAGCTAAAGGCCAAATTGAAAGAAATTAAATCTCTGGTCTGACAAACATAAAACCTCAGTTAAATCACATAACCACCAAATTTCACTCTCTGAACATTGATAGAAAACATTCACATTTAGAAGAGAAAACCTACACTTCTGTATTTAACTTTTTCCTGAACTGCAGGTAGACATACTTCTTCGGCAGATTCCACTTACATGTAATTATTCTCTCAAAACAACTAAGCAACTCTGATGAGCATGAAGGCCATTCTTTAATTGCAACAAAAGTCTATACTACTAGAGAAGACATGTTTGGCTAAACCACAAATTTAAAATCCATTGAAACCGTGCAATATTTAGCTCATAAATCAGCATTCTGACTAATGAATAGCAAAACTGGAAGTATCCTGCAGAGGCCCCATGCAGAAACTGCATTTTGGTTCAAGGCCTCAAAGTTATCAGTAATAGAGCTCCACTTGATTGATTAATGAAAGCAAAATGTTAAATTTCCTGTAACTACAGTAATGAGAACCCTGACATAGTCTAATCAGTTCTTTGGCCCTGCATTGTATTTGCACAGGGTGCTTGTTTACCCTGAAATAACAAGCTCTCTGGGGCAGAGAGCAATCTCACACTGTCACACTTCACAAGTATGTTATACCCTATAAAGAGTAAAGCCTCTATTAGTATAAAGGTACAAAGTTCAGCCACAGCACTCTGTCTTTCATTTCTTGGTGTTATGGAAGCCATTGCATTCCATGTAGATCCTTGCCCTGGGCTTTGGAAACAGCTCCATCAATATACTAAGTAGAAAAAAATTCTTGAGGCTTACTGAAAGAAAAACTACTTATGTATAGACCTAAATATTGTAGAAGAAAACTGCTGTCTTTCTCTCAGTTTGTGTTCAAATGATTCTAGAATTAACCAAAACAGCATATACAAGTAGTCACTATTTCAAGTATTTGAATAAATATTTGTCCTTTCTTGTCTTTCAAATTCATTTTGGTGCTTAAGCAAAACAACTTGTGGCTCATTTGCATATTTATGATTCTATACAGTAGGAGCAGAACAAACACAGCTTCAAATGGCACAAACTTAATTTTTGTTCTGGTTCACAGTTCATAGCCCAAACTAAAATGTTAGCATTGACATTTTCAGATAAAGTTATAATACACTTACATGATCCTTTAGTGGGCTTACAAAATATATTTCCAAAAGGTGATTACAGTGGGCATAATTAGAAAATATGTATTTGTATAGATAAAGGTTGAATACAGATAAGGCAAAATGAAAAATTCGTTGCAGAGGTAAAATAATTTCAGTTTATCTACACGTATCTATGAATTAACAGATTTTCTTTCTAGTTTGCAATATAACATAACCCCACCAAGACTATGGATATGCCATATTGAATTACTGAACTTGTCTGCCATTTTCTGTCACTGCCACAGTGGCAATGACCTGTTTTCCTCATTCTGTGATGGCCCTCACTTCTGTGATTGTTAAAAATAAAATGTTATTGAATGCTATGTGAAAGAGGCAACATTTGGTGAATAAACAGGGACTCTGAGGAAATCAATTATGTTGCAAGTCATGAGCAACAGACAAAGGTCGGCAGGACCTGCCCTCACTGTAATGTCTCACTGGGGAAGGGCAAGAGCAAAGCAGGTGACCTGTGTCTCACGAGATGACTTACGAACGTCACTACATGAGCACCCACCACGATGCACACCAGTATGGAAACTGAAGAGAACGCAAGCAAGGGGCAAACTGGGAGAAGGAATAAAAAATAAAATAAAAGGTTGGAAGAAACACATGAAACATCATTGGGATGAATACTAGTGACTCACACAATGTGGTTGTGAAAAGATTAAGGCATGCATATACAACTGGAAGAGACTATGCACCTTCAGAGAGCAAGCCAGATGCTGGTCACAGCAGTACCAGTATAGACAATGCATAGCAACAGCTCCTCTGTGCTTGCACCTGAGACTAGAATTTGGTCACTGGCAACTGGAAACCAGGACAGCGTAAGCCAGAAACTTGTCCTGTGTCACCTACTAAATACTATTATCAGGTGTATTTTCTACAGTTCGTGTTTTACCAAACAAAATCTATTGTTTACTTTTGCATCTGGCAAGGCCACAAATAGATTATTTTTTCCCCCTGTTACCAATTTATAGAAGGCTATTGTTCCAATGCAGGCAAAAACCACCATAAGCCAACTGACTTGTACTGCTAAATTCAACCAGGCAAGTAGGGGCATAGGCTAGAGTGCTACACAGGAGGATCACTTGTGCAGTTACATACTCTGCAGAGGGCCTCCCCATCTCTGTGTACTGCCACCAATGACACAGAAACTGCCCTTTAATCTTTCTAGTAGGTAATCTCTAATTTTCTCATGGAGCCCCCATACCTACTCCAGTACTGTGGCAACCATTATCAGGCCAACAGAACTCAATTTGTCTTCATTAGCTCTGGTTATGTGTGAGTCACTAACAGCTGCCTGTAAACAGATTGCTTAGAAAGGTATTTATTGATAGATTCCAATACCTCAGATAGGAACAGTATTACTGCTCTATGTACTGGCTTCTTAAACTGTTATAAAGGCTGTCCAGGGATATCTTGCTTTGTTTCCAATGGGTATTTAGGAAGAGACCCTCATAACTTACAGAACAGAATGAGAACTGAGAAAAACACTAAAATGCTACAAAATTTTCTGTTTCTTATGCTGATTCTGCTTACATGACTATATTTGTCAGCACAATATTGTCACACTAGTCAAGCCTGACCTCTTACTGTGTGGGGTCTCAACTACATTTAATCCTTGAAAAGTAGATATGAATTCAAGCATTTTGTATCAGGTCACAAAAAGGTCTAAAAAGAGATATTACTATCCAAAGACTTGGCCTTACCTGAGTTTTTAGCAGTCATTGCTCTAACAAACTGTCATCCAAAGACTCACAAGGTCCAGCTGCTTCCCAAGGGATAGAGAGCCCAGTCAGGTAGCCAGGCTGTAGGGCTGGAGCCACACAAGCTATGGCCCTGTCCCCTTGCTTCTAAGATACACGGGGGGCTAGAGGTGTCATCCAGGGGTGTAGACAGCCCAGGCAAAGTTACAATGACCAGGCAGGTAACAAAACCAAGCCAGATAATCAGTCCACAAGACACCAGAGCCCACAGCTCAGCCAAACCACAAGGGAGGGCAAAGGGAGATTGAAGGTCAGACCTGAGCTTAAATGGAGCTCCAGCAGCCGTGGGCAGCAGCGTGGGCAGAAGCCTCAGCTGAGACTGGTCAAGGTCCTGAAGGTGTGTTAGTGCCCTGGGAGCCCCGACAGCATCTTGGGGCCAATATGGACACAGTGCTCACACATGGCTGGAATCTTATCACATACCTATGGAAAAGGATGATAAAAAGTTCACTTAACTTTTCCCTGCTTTTTATTGTATCACTGCATTGCTGTATTCCTATTTTTCACCTAATTTCACCCGCTCAGGATCAAGGGCTTATTAAAATACTTGAAAAAATCGACAATTTTTTTTTATTCCAACTTTGTGGCATCTGCTAATACTGTCTAAATCTCCCGTATCTATATTTTACTGTAAAAGGACTATTTGTAAAGTAGTTTTTACTGTGCTTTAGTCTGTGATATGTACCTTTTCCCGTAATTTTGTCGGATACCCTCCCTATCTCTTAATCCTGAAATATTCCTAATATCTCTACATTTGAAATAGTAGGAAAGGATGGCACAGGCTTATGTCTGCAGGAATTCCTTAGCTATATTTGTGGTGTAAACAATACAGACTATCAAAGAAGAAGTCAGAAAAAATATCATAAAGAAAAGAATCAGCACCATACTTCTGTTATGCTCTTCTTAAGTTGCCACCTTCTGTTCTCACACAGGGAGAGTAGGTAAAGAATACAAAAGATAAAACTAGCTTGGACTATTTTTGAACTATTTCTTTCAGCTGTTTTTGTTTGCACTATCACAAAGCCTTGGCAGGCAAGGAAAATATTCTTAGAATAGCAGATTTCTTGTTTTGTTCTGCATCTGTTCCAAAACCATACAATGTATTTGAACAGCTGGCCAGTAACATGCAGCGATCAAGCATGGCAATGACACATGATCACAGTGTCCTTTATAGAGGGCTGAGGTTACAAAGCTGAAATAAACCCTCAGATGTACACATCTTGGTCTTAGAGGTACATGTTCAGATTTAAATCATACTTTTTTTTTTAATTGATCTTTCTATTGGCAAAGAAGGACAAACAAGTACTCATATAAAAAAAAAATACTGGAACCATTCTGCGCAAAAGAATTTCCTGGTGGTGCTGCTAGGACGAGAACCAGAGGAGCTCAGTCTGGCTCTATGTCATTTCCATGCTGCACATAGCTTTAGAATCTTGAAATTATGTTTGGGGGTTTTTATGCAAATTGTGTACAGAAGTTCAGAAAAAAAATCCTTGATGAGCATCCATACCCTCTTCTATGTCCTTATCTACTCTGTAACTTTGTATCCATGGGTTTACGTAACTTAATTCTAAACCCCCGAGCTACACTCCGGGGCTATGTTGTTCTCCTATGTTAGCTGCCGGTCGACCTATAAAGAGAAGCTTGAATTTACGCCTATTTCATAAAATCTATCTTTACATTTAAAGAACTCTAAGAGGATGCCAAGATTATTTTTCTGTGTAGGAAATAGCATTAACCTAAGCTCTTAACTGATATTTCTTGTAACTGCTACAACAGATACTGTAATTAACAGTTATAGTAATGTTCAGAGATTTTTATGCTCATGCTGAATGAGTTCTCTACAGCATCTGTTCTTCAAAATGTAAGTTTAAAAGGGTAAATTAATTAGCTACTGGAGAAAACTGACAATTATCACTGTGCACATCACTACTAAAGAAGTGCTGAAGCAATCTTCTTACTAAACACTGATTTTTGTAAAATGTAATTAGTTTAAGGCTTTACAGACTGCTTCGCACATTTGTTTTCATGGAGGTTCTCTTTCTACCTCCGTTCTTCCTGCTGCTCACACAACATCAGCTTTTTACCACAACACTATGGATGGCTGACAGGAAAGCTAAAAACGCCCACAAAGAGCAGAACAAAAAGGGTTATTTTGATCAGCTGAACAATTTGCAAAAAACCCCCAGACACAACAAGCAGAGCACTGACGCAGTAGCACGCTGGAGCGCGAGCATCACTGCAGCTGTCACGTATCTTCCTAAATCTGGGATTTTGTTTTCGCCCCGACCCTTGCACGGGTCTGTGAGAACGCAGGGCTGCGGTACGCTTTTCCTTCCCCGCCCTCTCCGGCAGCACCATTGGACTGATGACATGCAGTAAGACACGTGCGAAAGATAGAGCAGAGGGGGGAAAAGAGGGGAAGGAGGAAAAAAAAAAAAAAAAAAAGAAAAAAAAAGAGGTGTTTTCTATAGGGATCGGCCGGGCTGTGTCGGCCGCTGGGCGCAGCCCGAGCCCTTTAAGCTGCCCACCCTCGGCCGGGCCGGCGGCAGCTGGCGGCTATTTATACTGGGGCGGCGGCGGGCGCTGGGTGTCCTGCGCGGGGCGGTCCCGGCGGCGACGGGGCCCGGAGCGGAGGCTGCCATGGCCACGCCGCTGCCCCCCACGCCGGCCGGCGGGAGCCGCTCCGCCGAGTCCTGGCTGAGCCCGGCGCGGCTGAGCCGGCTGCAGGAGAAGGAGGAGCTGCAGCAGCTCAATGACCGCCTGGCCGCCTACATCGAGCGGGTGCGGGCGCTGGAGGCCGACAACTCGTCGCTGCAGCAGCGGCTGAGCGAGCTGCAGGCGGGCACCGACCGGGAGCTGGGCTGCCTGCGGCTCCGCTACGAGGCGGAGCTGGCCGATGCCCGCCGGGCGCTTGATGACATCGCCATGGAGCGGGCCACGCTGCAGGCGGAGCTGGGCAAGCTCGGCGAAGAGCACCGGCAACTGCACATCAGGTCGGTGCCCCGGCCCCGAGCAGGCCTCCCTGCCCGGGGACACCCCGGGGAGCCGCCTCTTTGGGGTTCACGCAGGGTGAGGGGAAAGGGATGCTGCTGGCAAGAGCCGTGGGTTGTGGGAGGAGTGTGCAGTGATGTTGGATGTCTGGGTTGTGCAGGATGACCCCGAAGGTGTTGCCCTCTGGGATTGGAGTGTCTTGGGTTAGGAGACATCCAGATGCCTGTTCTGAAGGTGTGCTGTGGTGGCACTACCTCCTATGCTATGGGGTCAGGTCAACACCTACCTGAGATGGGCATGGGGCTCCTGCAGAATGTAGTGTGCTGGGTGCCCTTATAGGCTATGAATGTATGGCTATGAAGGTTTGGCACCACATCTGTGTTTACAAACACTCAAGATGCTGGAAAGTATCTAGAAAGTTATGGAGGTCGTGGAAGGATTATTTGTATGGAGTCAGTGCATGTTTTTTTGGGGCTGTTTTGCTCAGCCATTGCTCAGAGGGGAATCCCCAGAGAAGGTAGATCTGGGTGTGGTATGTCTTACCTGGTCCAGGTTGGTACCGCACAGAAGTCTTCCTAGTGGCTTTTAAGTCTGGATTTATATACTACTGGGATGAGTAGCCTGCTGTTTTAGCTTGACTTTCTTGTGAGCTGTGTATCCTGAGCCTGGAATGATCACCTTATCTAGTCTCACTAAGCCCAGAACAAAGTCAGTATAAGTGCTATACATCGTCTTGGTGGAGGGAAGAGGTGTGTGAACAAGTATCCAATCTCAGCAGACTTCTTTTATAGATAAATGCAGCCTGCTAGCACTGCTAGTTACAGTAATGTCCCATTGTACCCCTAAATCAGTTATAGACTTGTAATAATTTGAATTTCCACAGGCCTTCTACATCTTGTTATAAAGCTGTATCATAGCAAATCTAGGCACTAGCTTTCTCCTTTAATGCCTGTAGGGGGGAAGTACTGCCCCTTCATAGGCTTGGTAGGACTTAAGTAGCTGTTCTAATTGGGAATAAAACATGTTTTTACTCTAAGCTTCTGTTTTCAACTGCATAGTTATTGGGCTTGTCTCAGTCATGCTGGCTTTTGGCTCACGTATCTGTTTCATAAATCTAACCAGCCACTTGAGTGGACAGTGAGGAGAGGGGTAATGCCTGTTATAAGACTTTTCTGCTGCTCTTTGTGTTTGCATAATGCTGGCTTTGTTTATAAAGCTTTAGACTTGGCAGGTATGCTGTCCTCTAGACTGTTGGTTTGGGTTTTTTTGCTTTACAGTAACTAGGTCTTAGAAGTGGTTAAATTTACAGCTCATGGGAAGTGATACCTGGTACATACTGGTTTCTGAAAGGACTAGACTGAAGTCCTAATATTAATGTGTGTTGTATCTCTGCTGCCTAACTGCAAATGTCTCAGATGACTTGGAACAAACTTTGAGGGTATCGTGTCCTAATATATACACCCTGTAAATAACCTGGTGGCTGTTTAACTCTTATAGGATGAAATGTCACCACATAGTTTCCCAACAGCATTAATCTTATTAATCATTAAGAGAGTTTTTGAGAACAATAAACCAATTGCATTTATTTTTTTTCTTACTACTTAAATAGTGGTGACTGGAAGTAGGCCAAAGATGTTTGGGGAGGACGAGTTGTAGATAAGCATATCGGTTGAATTCAGAGCCTGAGGAAGGAAGGTCAAAGCAACTGCAGTAACACAGCAGAGAAAGAGAAGACCAGTTCCTTTCTGCACCAGAGAGTATAGATGTGCGTTTTGTTGCTGAACCTGGTGTACACAGTGTAGCAGCTGAGCCTGAATGAAGAATGAATGTAAGAATGAAAGTAAGAATGAATTCTGTACCTGCTGCTGATCTGGTCTTGACAAACCGGAGTCTGTTTCAAACAAAACTGAAATGTTTTGGTAAAATTATTTAAATTCTCCAGATCAAGCATAGGTGACATCCTGATTTACAAGGAATGTGATTGGCAATGCCTCAAAGTCTTTGCTTGTAATTGATAGCCGGTAGGCTACACTGGGTTCTGGAATGGTTGATATATGGAATGTTGCTGAGTACTGTAACTGTCACTGCTTGCTGCATAAGGGTGTAAAGTGGTGCACTGAACCCCAAACTTGCATTAAAAGGGTAGGAAATGCTCTTTTCAAAGTCAGTCTTGTTAAATTGTTGTTATTA
Organism: Atrichornis clamosus; assembly: GCA_013400975.1. NCBI lineage: Eukaryota > Metazoa > Chordata > Aves > Passeriformes > Menuridae > Atrichornis > Atrichornis clamosus. The sequence continues at coordinate 11,455 of WBMZ01016348.1, forward strand.
AAGATGAAATGTCTCACTTCAGTGTTCTCTGAAAATAATATTTTTCAGGAAAGAAGCTAGGAAACCTGAGCCTGGATGTCAGAGGCTCACATGGGAAAGTGGACTGTTAAAACACGGATACTAATGGAATTTGTTTGGCACACAGTTTGATTGCAGAATGAAATTTTTATTATTGTAGGATGAAACAGCCAATACTAAGTAGTGTTATTGATGTACTTGATATCATATCTAATACAGTAAGTGGGCAGAGACCACAAAAGGAAGGTGAATAATACCCAGAAGAGAAAGAAACCTGTAAATACTAAAACTACTGCACATTATCTTGTTTTTCATTGCTAGTAGAACTACTTTTCTCCTAGAGTCTGAGTAAAGAGTAAATAACTTCTGCTAGCACAACACAATCAACAAATGTCTCTGGAGCAGGGCTAGAAAAGGCCTTGAGCAAGAACCTGATGTATTCACACGCCCCCAGGCCTCTGCTGGCACCAGCCCTACCTGCATCCCTTCCAGCAGATTTTGTGTAACCCTTATTTTAAATTTCAGATGATGGAGATTCCAGAATATCCCCCTCCTGCCCCAGGCAGTGTTCTTCAGTGGTGAACTGTTAGTTTCCTCTCTAACATCTAACCCAAATATTCTTCCCTGCAATTTAAGCCTGGAGCTTCCTGTCCTTTCCACAACAGACATGGAAAACAGATTCCCTACCTCTATGCAGCAGTCCTTCATGTATGTAAAGACTGTTCTGTCTCCTGTCACTTCTCTTCTCTAGACTAAACAACCCTTAGTTTTTTCCAATCTTTCCTTGCAGTCCAAGCTTTCTAGAGCTGATCAATCCTGCAGAATTACTTTGGACTCTCTCCAACTGGTCTGTTATCCACTGGAAAACTCATTGCATGAATTAATGCAACTTTGCCACTTGGCAGAACAAATTTTGCCAAAATAAATTAAGGACTTTCTTTACTCTTTGCAATCTCAAATTGGAATTTTGAACAGGGACTCTGACTCTGGATAGTGGGCAGGCGACTGCAGGGATTTAAAAAGTTGGAGCAGTCTGGGAATTATCACCGTGTTCCCTGACAGGAAGACACACTTCCCCACTGCGGTGCCAATGGCATGTTGGCCATCCAGGTGGTACCTGAGGTTGCAGTACCTGGGTATTGGTCTGGAGATGGTCTCTCCTCTGACAGCGAAGGTTCCCTTACCCTGTAACTCCCCTGTGGTGTGAGGGAGGGACGGCGTCGCTCGCGGCGGAGCCGTGAGGGCGGTGGCTGTGGGGGTTCGCCCCGTGGCGGGCGCTGAGGGGCTGCAGGAGGCAAAGCCCCAGCGGGGCTGCGGGGCAGCTCCCAGGGCTGGCCCGTGTCCTCCGGGGGACAGAGCTCCCTGTGTGCTGCGGGCAGAACACGCCGGGGGCGCGGGGAGGAGGAGCGGCACCGCCGGCAGCCACAGCCGCGCTCTGCCCCGTGTGGGACCAGCACCGCCGGCCTCGGGCTGCCCTCACAGCCCGGCCCGGCCTCCCCGGCCAGGGGCGTGCGGGACTCGCAGCCCCGGGTCCGTGAGGCGCCTTCCCGCAGGGCTGGCTGCCGCCTTGGCTGCGGGGTTTGTCCGTGAAGGCTTTTCCCTCCCGGTCACCGAGTGTGACCATTCTTCCCTGTGAGCCGGAGGCCTGTGCCGTCCCTTCCCTCTCCGGTTGGGAATGCCGTGGAAGATAGCTGGCTTCCATGTAGGATTCCCACAGAATGAACTGGAAAATGGGTCAGGAATCTCTCTGGTTAAACAAATGATGCTTGTCCGAGTGGCCTGTCCTGTTTGTTTTGTGCTCTCGCTGTCACCCTGATTAAGCTGTCCTGTGTTTCACCACAGACCTCTCTGAGGGGAAACACATGGAAAACAAACCCTCCCTCACTAGCTGCACTTAACAGTGTAAACTTTCACTTACAGGAATTCAAAAAAAGAAACTGATCTAAACCTGGCCCAGGCTCGTATGAGAGACCTCGATGCTCAGCTAATTGTGAAGGAAGCTGACTTAGCAACAGCCCTGAATGAGAACCGAACTTTGGAGAATGAGCTCTGTGAATTAAAGGATCAAGCACTCAGTGTAAGACTTGCTGTTGGAATTTAAACTTTGCTTTTGTTCCTGCAATTTTTGCTTGCTTTCTGCAATTAGTTATTGATACTTAAAAGCACAGAAAGTCTGTTAACTATGGCAGTGACAGGTAGACAAAGTTTGCACAATCTTGCTGAAAGCAAATGCTACTGATGATGGGTTCCTTAAAACTTCCACCTGTTGTAGATACCTTTAATGACCACAGCATGTAATGTTTCTTGTTCTAAGGTCAAAGCACATTGAAATGTACAGCTATAGTCTCTCTGGCATTCTGTAACATGTCAGGGAAGGGAGCATATGGAGGTTGGATTCAATGACTTTTGCAGGTCCCTTACAACTCAGCATATTCTATGATTCTCTAACCCTGCTTCCCTGTGTTTACAATCTAGGTGACTACTTTTTTTTTTTTGGTAGGCTTTTGTGCTACTAAAATGAACTCTGCTTGAGTTGCTACTCTATCAATGCACTTCTAAGAGCATAGCTTTTGCATCTTCACGCTTTAATGTGATCATTGAATAAGATTGTTTCAAATCTTTATAACCTTAAAAAAGCAACAAACCAAACACTTATATCACCCAACCAGCATACTACAACAAGGGAAGGGTATAACAGTTTGTCAACATAGTTAGGCTGTATTTGGATTTTATTAAGTGTCAAAAAATATATTAGAAGTTAGGAAGAAGTTTGGAATATTTACTCTTGTAAAGTGTTGGAATATATATGGATAGTACAATTGATTCATCAGAAGTCTACTTTGAGGAGTCAAATTTAGCTGGTGGGATTAAGGGCTGTTCTGTATTTGCCTTGTAGGAAATCTGGTCTGCATAACAATTAAATAGGATTCTATTGGTTGCTGATATTCTGGATGCCCCTGAAATAAGAACTTACACAGAGTAACCCACTTCACTCAAGCAGTGTGTTTTGATTGCTGTAGGAATTAAATTGAATGCCTTGTAACAAATTGGCTGCCTTAATTTGACAAAATTACCTTTTAATTTTGATAACCCTGTTGTCTGTCTTTTCTAGCTGAATATGTCACTGGAAGATACTAAAAAGCATTTCCACAGTGAAATGTTGAGGAGAGTGGACCTAGAAAATCATATGAAAACTTTGCAGGAAGAAATGACGTTCCGGAAGTGCCTCCATGAAGATGTATGTTTTAGCTTATTAACAAGGAATTTTTTTAGGTGTGCATGATCCCTGGATGCACTTAAAGCCCACTTCAACATTGCTTTTATCCTTAAAGAGGTAACTAGCAATGTATTGCAGCCCATCAGCTAATCAAACCCACCTAACAAGGAAGGCTCCAAGAAAGTGCATTACCTCATGTTAAATGGGATAGTACCAGTAGGTATCTGGAATATGAGAATTTTCTCAGGCTGCTCTTCTGAAAAAACACAAAGTAATATATTGGCATGGTAGTTAAGTGAAAGTGCATATATTAGAGTTACTGTTAAATGATTCCAGATGTTTACTTCAAGCCTAAAATAATCAAAGGAGTTAAATCCCCTTTAAGCAACTTGTGTTTCCAACTTCCTTTACACTTCTCAGAGGTGTCTGGTAACCTTTGTGAGAGAAGTCAGTGCAGAACTAAATGAATAGTTTACATATGAATGTAAACCAGCTTCCTTCTCACTGGTAGGAATCTCAAAGTGTGTGATTTAAATGATAGAGAATTCTCATTTATCTAACCAACTGCATTTGCTTTTTGAATAAAACAAGAATAGGTGAAGTAACAGTGCCTAAAGAAACTGAAGTGTATATGTATGTGTTCTAAGTGGAAAAAACCCAAACAATCTATCTAGTTCAAAGAATTAGTCTTACAAATTAAATATGATTTACTACATTTATTAGTTTAAGCAATGTTAGCAGTGAGGTGGAAAAACAATAGTGAGGGCAGCAAGGTGGGTGTGCTGGACCCAATGATGAATATCTAAGATATGAATAAAGATGAATTACTGTGTACTCAATGAAAAATATGCTTCTATAGTGAAGGACTTGTGAAGCTGGTAAACTAAGTCCAGTCTTAAACTGTATTGGCTTCTTTATTCTCTGAGAAATTTCTTTTTCTCCTAGGAGCTCAAGGAGGCAAAAAGAGTCCTAGAGAGCAGGATAGCAGAAGTAGAATCTGGCCGTCAAAGAGAATTTGAGAGTAAGCTCTCAGATGCTCTGCAGGAGATGAGAAAACAACACGAAGAACAAATTCAAGGATACAAAGAGGAGATGGAGCGAACATTCAGTGCAAAGGTGAGTTTGTAAAAGATGACAATAAAACAAAGCTGAAGTTCTCTGCATCCTGACATAAATGAAGTTGCACTAGCATAGAGAGCTGACCAGGAGCCCTTGCATTCACTGCGGAGCTTCTTGGCGTAAGTGCTTATGGAATTTGAAAGCAGTGTCACATTTGACAGTAGAATTTCTGCAAACATTTGGTCCCAAACAAAACTGGTTTGAGCATAAATATTGTCCCGTTGGGGAGTGATTAGGAATAGTTGATCATGTTTCAGACTTCTGACATTCAGAACCAAGGTATGTTATGTTTGTATTAAGCAATTTCAGTCTTGAATAAAACCTAATTTTTCTTACACTCCAATTTACATGGCAACTCAGGGAATTCCTTTGGATGCTTGTGTTTCCACTGGAAATTCTTTAAGTCCCTTTTGTAGGAGCACTTTATCCTTTCTTGGGACATATCAAGACTGACCTCTTTGTAGAGCAATTCAATGCTGCTCATAATGAAGCAGGGACTCTTTAATAATAGACCTTCTAGGGAAGAGTGGTAATACTTTGATTTGCACACCCAACATCCTGCAGCCCTATGCTTTGACAACCAACTTCTAAACGTATTCTCCATTGTTATTCTGGAGAATCAATTTACTTAATAGCTATACAAAGTCCTCGTGCATCACTAACTGAAATATCCTAATCCAGCAACTTTCACTACCTGATTGTTGCTGACTCTTTCTGACATAAATGTCAAACTTATATAAACTTCCCTGGAAAGCACTGAAAAACTGACTTGGACTTTATTGGTATCTGCACATTTTAATAAAACATCACTATTTCCAGGTGTAACAAGTGAAAATTACTTGGTTTTCCTTTGTTATTTAAAATACATGGTAATATGCAACTCATTACTAACAGTGATTTATCCACAGATAGAGAATGCCCAGCTAACTGCAGCAAGAAATAGTGAGTTTGCCAATGCTGCTCGGGAGGAACTCATGGAAACACAGAAGAGAGTTGATACTCTGGTATCTCAAGTTAATCAATATCAAAGCCAGGTGCTGTCTTTATTTGTATAACTTTATAATTATTTTCATTTACTCAATTCAAAATATTGGCCTTTTCTCTCTAATCTTCACTTATGGTTTGATTTATTTCCCCCCTCCATCCCCTTAATTTTAGAATGTTGCTTTGGAGAGCAGAGTAAAGGAGCTACAGAACTTGCTGGACTATGATCGTGATCTCCATCGAAAGTGTATGGCTGAAAAGGAAGAAGAAATAGCACTAGCTCGGAAGCAGGCACAAGGACAGCTGGAAGAATATGAGCATCTCCTAGATGTGAAACTGGCTCTAGATTTGGAAATAAGTGCATACAGAAAGATGCTGGAAGGAGAGGAACAGAGGTAGGCTATGACAAGATCTTCATTATGAGAACTTGCTTTATCCAAGACCTCTAACTGTATATCCTGCAGAATGTGGAGGAGACAGGAAACAAACATAAAGGATGTCGTTAGTGCAGTAATTTAATTACTGAAGCATAATCATCTGTAGATGGTATTTATATCCCACATCTACCACATGATGTAGTAAGATGAAGTAACTTTATAAACCCAGCTGATAAAATGCAAAGGTCCATTAAACATTCCTCAACTCTCAAAGTTTTGTGCTACATCTTAGAGATACATTAAAGAGCACTCAAGTTTCATGAATGAAACTAAGACATTGTATCAACTCCTGTCTATGCAGACATGGTATCTTGTGTGCCTGGTGAGAACGTGAACTCTCAATACATGCTAAGAAGGGTCAAAAACTTAAAATTACTTTCACTGAAGATTGTCTGTAGAGACTTTAAAGGAATAGTTCGTGCAGTTGGGAATCTTCTCTTATCAATATGAGCTTTTTCTGAACCCTAGGGCTGGGACTGTCTTCCAGACTTAAGAAGCCACTTAGTTTTGCCAATAAAAATAAAATTTTGTATCCAAGACCTCATGGAAAGCATGGCTATAGGAAGCTGTTAGTCTTGGCTATAGTGGGAGGATAGGAGTGAGAAGAAATAAAGCACATGAGATATTCAGGTGAATGTTATCTGACCCTCTTCCAGGCTAAAGCTGTCCCCCAGTCCATCTTCACACAGCACAGCAACTCAAGGGCGCCGGTTCCTGCATGGGAAGAAAAGAAGAGTTAAAGAAGCCAAAAAGAGAGAGCGTAGTGCTCCACTGAAGATTATTCAGCATGTTTCAGCTTCTGGAAATATATCTATTGAAGAGATTGATGCAGATGGGAAATTTGTCAGGCTTAAAAACAACTCTGATGAGGTACTTTGATTTTTAAGTCTGCATTGCAAAGTATGACTGCTTGTGAATGACTTGTAGCTTAGTGATGGACTAGAGACTGATCTTTTTGGTACTTCAGGTGTTCTGTTCTCAGGGCTGTCTGGGAGGTGCTTTTGGGTGGAGGTGCAATGGGTTCTGTTATGCAGAAATTTAACACCTTCAGCTGTTTGATCAGATTCAGGCTAGCATTATCAGAAGTACTACTTATCCTTGATGAACTAAATAGGGTGCTTTAGTAAACTGGATAAAGGCAGCTTCTTATTAGTCAAAAATACTTTAAAACAGCTAAAAGGTTGAATAGAGTTGATGATATCTAATCCATGCAGAGGATTTATTTGACCAATTAGCTAATTCTTTCACTAGTTTAGTTTGCAAATCCAGAATTATCAGAATTCATTGTCAGGGCTTCAAAACATGTGGTTTGTAGGTTAGCCATTTCAGTCTGAGATACCTTAAAACTTCCCAGGCCACTGTGTTTTATACATGTATGGCCCAAGTTGGTAGGTGGCCATGGCAAACTTCATTTATCAGAATCTCCCTGGTAAAGAGCATCATGACCCTCTGTCAATGGAAGGTAAGAATAGGTGGGGCTTAACTTGTTGGGACTAAGATTAATCCTAAAGTAGAGGGAGAGAACATAGGAGGGCTTTAAGTGAAATGTGACTGCTTCCTCAAAATTGTCAGATACTTGTATACTACAGGAGTGGGATTAAAACTGACCCTACTCTGGAAAGAACCTTGTGTTTGCATCATACAGTGGTGGTCTGTAATGCTGAGAGAAGTTTCTTGTCCCACAGGATCAACCACTACATGGATGGGTGTTGAGACGACGTATTGGGAGTGTGGCAGATGTTACCTACAAGTTTCCTTCACTGTTCACTCTTCAGGCAGGCCAAGTAGTTACAGTAGGTAGTGGGTTTATAAAACTTCCTCACAGCTCTGTTCTTGTTACGTTAGATGTCAGTAGAGATTCCTGTAATGTGGGAAACTAAACTGCAAGTGCCTAAAGAACTAAAGTTCTTATTTTATGTGGAGAGGGATATGGAAAAAATCCTTGCAGCAACTTGATCTGAAATGCCAATTAAATTTTCTTTAAAGCTTAGATTGAACTTGCATCATTCCAGATTGGAATGTGCTCTAATTGTGAACAGAATAATTGTATTCCACTTTATTCTTAAGGTTTCCCATACTCCTGTGACTGGATAAAAGTTGTGCAGAGACTTATGCTGTTGCTAAAATCCTTAGTCTACTCCAGTTCAGCAATGCTGAGCTCATGATTTGACTAAGCTAAACAGTAGCTCTAAAATCATGCTCTAAGTACACGTAGGTGGCGATCAAGGAGCTGAACTCTACACTTGCTGCTCCAGACTGTGTAGGAGACTGTTCAAGAGATCTGAGTCACCCCAGGCAAGAGGCTCTTGTATGTACAGATTGCTGCCCTGAATGTGTCTGTGAGTCTGGCTTGGCTGTGTGACTCAAATCTTGTCCAGGCATGGCTACCTCTACATGGGGGAGAAGCTGTTAACAGCCTTTTCTGCACTAACTGTTTTACAGTCTTCACCAAAAAACACTTTATCACCATTCTTGGTAGTTCTGAAAAGAACTAACTTGCCGGAGATCACAGTGGTTCAGTTTGTTACTGGACATCTTTGGTATTAGAATACTTAATAGTTACATATGTTAGGCTGAATCCTAATCTAACTACAGAAAAGGATGTTTTCAGAAGCTCATTCTAAATCTGGGATCTCTTGCAGATCTGGGGTGCAGCTGCTGGTGTAAGCCCAGGTCCTAGTGATCTGGTCTGGAAGTCTCAGAAGTCTTGGGGAGCTGGGGATAATATTGGTGTTACACTTATCACAGAGGATGGTGAGGTAAGTGAAGTAATAGCTTCCACTGTCCTAATGCTAAACTTGCTTGTGCTTGATTTCTGAGGGGTCTTGGTGGCAATTCAATTGTATTCTAGGAACTTGCAGAGAGGAAGATAATGCTTGTACCCAGAGGAGAAGAAAGTGAGCAAGATGATGATTTTGAAGAAGTAACTGGAAGTGAAATGGAGTTTGCACCTCAGGTAGGCTCCCTGAAGTTTAAATATATGCTATCAGCAGAGTCATTCAATGGCCGTTTCTTTTCCTTACTAAATGAAAATACTTCTTCAAGTACTATTCATATCCTGCAACTTAATATTTTTCTTGATGTCAGACCAAAAGAAGAAGAAAAAAGAAATGTTGTTTGGTTTCATGATAGTGGTTCCTGTGAGCATCCTTAAGCAGGTGAGATGGTGAGAATCATGCTTGTCATCTCATGGAAAACTTGCTTCATCAGCAGTGCTGCAGTCTCTTGTCCCACGTAGGATGTAGCTTGCATGGCTTTGCATCAGAAATGCAGCTGAAGTTTTGATTATTGTCTGGTTGAATACAAACAAATGGTAACATTATTAATTTGGTATCTTATTACTGACACACTGAAAAATACAACCTTTAACGTCTCTTTCATCTAAATACCTAAGAATTAACTTAAAAGCTGTTATTCCAAGACCAGAATGCAAACATTAACTATTTCTGTGGGATGAAGTGGTTTATCTGATATTCCAGTGTCTCTGGCTTGCTCTTAAAATGATTTCAGTGTGAATTGCAGTTCAATATACTTACAAACTTTTGGCTACAAAATTGCATGTTGTAATACCCTGTGCAAGAGTCTTCAGCCCTTTCAAATGGCTGTTGACTGACCATAATGTATGTCTGAACTGATCCATACTGGATGCTCCTACTATACTTGGATGTACTACTAGTCAGCTATCTTTAACTGCTGAAATAGTCTAAACCAACTAATTTGAGGGCTTTAAATTGGTCCTAACTGAACAATTACAGACTGTATTTGACTCAAGTTGGTTTGTGTCTTGACCTGAAATTGCACTGTGTCCCCTTTGCTGGTACAAACTCTCTCCTTGCTGCTGATGCACGTTGAGCTGCCACAGCTCTTCCTAAAACTGATCCTACAGTTACAAGGGGGAGTTGCATCTTACTGCACTAGGTGTTTAAGCTCCCTCCAACATTTCCTAAATATTTTCATAACTTACTTGTTTAAAAACTAACTGTAAAGTACCTCAGTACTGTCTTTCTGAACAAAATGTATCTAAGAACAGGCATTTACTGCCTGCTGCTTTTATTTTTTTGGTCCTTTCAAACAGAAAATCTTGGTAAATATCTGTTACTACAATACCATGTGGTTTAAAGGATGTTTATCAGTCTCCTGACTTGCATGCACATTCTTGTAATATTTTCAGTCTCTCGCTGCAGGATGGTGAGGCCCTGTTCAATAGGCTATTGAGAACTTCTAAAATGCTGTTCTGCCCTTTGGGCTCTTAATGCAGAGCACACACCAAAATGGTCAGTGTAACACCTGTGGAAGCTGTAGGCTCATGAAGAGACTTACTGATACAAGCTGCTTTTTATATTCAGAGTTGGGCCTCTTCTCAAGGGTGGTTTCATTTTAAAAGGCATTTTTTTTTTGAGTTCACCAGTATGGCTTGTTTGGTAATCAATGATGGAAAGCAAAAGTAACTTTTTTCCTTACACCTTTAATCTGTTTTATCAGCAACTTTACAATACAGTTGTGTGCCATTTATGGTAAGAATCAATTCTAATACTTCCAATCAAATGTTAATGTCATTCCTGTCTGCTGAATTCCTATCAAACTTTTGACATTAGTGCCTATATGCTTCTGCTGCATTGGTAGTACTGAAATGGCATTTTAGGAAACAAAAGTTAACTCATTGCATGCAGTAAAATGATGGGAAGAATGCATGCTGTGCTTTAAAGGAAGGCAGGGTTTCCATGCTTTTTGCTTCTGCTTTTACCATCCTAAGCAGGGCAGCATGAATCTGCATGCCACTAAGTTCTGATGCTTGGGAACTGAGGTAGTGATGGATAGTTTGACAGGCTTTCACTAAGGAAGGCACAGGCTCATGTATTGCATGAACTCAAATTCTTAAAAGCCTACAGTCTTTCTCCCCCATTCCCAAGCAACATAGTACAGTTCATCTACTGCCTCTCTTGAAAATCTGCTTTGCTTTATTAATAACTAAACTTACAAATTGCTAAAATGCCTACCTACCTCTATGAGGAGCCAGTAGGTAACCAGCAAGAAATACTAAGTTTGTACGCATGCTAATTAGCACAATGTCTTCATGTTTTCTCTCTGCAGCAAAGTGAAGATCCCAGCTGTTCTGTCATGTAATGTGGACAATCATCTGAAAACACTTCTCAGTCCCAGGCGTCATAGACTGTGTTTTGAGATCTTCTGCAATATCTGGAACTTGGAATTCACACATCCCATCCAATGTCTTTGTAAGATGTCCATAACATGATGGAATTTCTTACCTTCTGATACTGGACCCTGTCCTTGGATTCACTGACACAAAGAGTAGTGGAATACAAGCTCCATGTGAAGTTATTTCTACTTTTACAAAATGATCTGGTTTCTGTGACCTGCTGAAACAGAGGAGGGTACACAGTTTACAAAGCTTCTAAACGTGTGCCCTAGAAGGATGTTAAATACTTGATAATGACGTGAGGCTGCCTCAGCTTTCTCAATATTCTGATATGGTTCCTCCAAAGGTAATTCCTCCTTTAAGCCTGAGTGGGAACGGGACTGATCACACCCTAGCTTGCACGTTGAGCAAGTCTGAAGTAAAACATTATCCTGAAGAGTGACAAGTGTCTGAAATGTCTCTTGCTCAGATCCTGCTGCAGAAATATATGAAACTGGTCTAGATCATTTCCTAGAGTGAAACACTTTAAAATTAAAAGCAAGTTGTAAAAAATATTCCTGTTTGTTATTAAATGTACTGTTTCTGTGTTCTAGCACGTGGAAACCCCCGTTTCAGTATTGCATATCCCTAGATACAGTATACCACAGCATAGCTGTGCTAGCCTTAACCTGGACAAATGTATCCTGTAAATGTGAAAAAGCATCTCATTCTGACAGAGCAGGTACTGTGACTAATGATGCTGCTGCTTGAATAGTCCCAAAAACAGCTGTCTAACGGGCAAGAAAGAAAGATATGTTAAAACAAAAAACTAGAAAGCACCAACTCTAGTGAAAGAAGCATCGAAATAGCTTCTCTTGAAACCCTTTTGTGCTAAATCTCCATGCAGGCTGCAGCTGTGTATATGTCTGATGGGACAGTGAGGGGGATGCTGTCTACTGGCCATGTGCAAGTCCCTGTAACTCCGTCTGTGGTCCATGGAAAGCCTGTCCTGTAACCCTGAGCACGTGACAGTCAGCCTTGGGGACACTGCAGTCAGCCCCTCTCTGTCCCCACTGAACTGCTGGCCTGGGGAAAAGGAAGGGCTTTGAGCCACATGAAGTAAACTTCAACCTAAGAGCAGGAGGGGAGGGGGGCAGCTGGGCCTGCAGATTTCTCCCAATGCTGGAATAGTGTTTTGACTGTCTTTTACCTTGCCAAAGTATTCTGTTCCAAATTCAAGACCTGCTTTGTGTTAGGATGCAGGTGTTAAGGTGAAGCTTTCCTTATGCTACCCAACACTCTTATTTAAAAGTTCTGATTTTGAGACATCAAGAGTAGATGCTGGTTTAATACTTGGATTTTAGCAGATCCAAATTCTTGTTTCATCTAGAACAATAGAAATAGCTGCTGCTCTAACTTTGATGTACTTTTCTTGATTTCTTAAAACTTTTTTAACTATTAAAGGTATTTTTCATGTATATAAAAGCAGTCTTGTATGGAAATATTTGCAGATTAAATAATAAAGATCTCTCTGTTCAATGATTTCAATTGAGTGGTTCAAAAGACTTTGAAGTAATAAAACTGGGGATGTTAGGGACTGCAGAAAAGAAACCTCTAGAAATGTGCTCTGCTCTCCTGTTTATATTTAGCACTTCAGATAGAGATGAACTTCTATGAGCTTGATTTAAGGGGAATCTTCAGCATTTCAAATAAAACCCCTTCAAAGGACAAGGGAAGGATGGTGTAAAGCAACTGCCATGAAAGAGCTGAAGGTAGTGTACAAGTCTTGATAGGAAATAGCAGCAGTCCCGGATGTTGTCTGGTAGCATCATCAATAGTCCAGGGAACAAAATCTACTTACACTCACTCAACTGACAACCTACCTGACAGTTTATGTTGCTCGTTCTTAGCACGCAATCTTTGTAAGGGCACATATTGCAGAATCAATCCTCTGATGTACAATGTATCCTGTTGTGCAAACTGTCCTCCTGGTGGCAAACCTTACACACAGTTGGTGGCTCCATGTACTTTATCCTAATTGATAACAGTAGACAGCTCTTGGCTTGCTTCCAGCTTTCTGATTTTGTTTATGTCAATACTTTCTACTTTCAATGAGGCATCTACTGCAGCTGACCAGGAGCTCATCCTACATGGCAAGCTGCCACCTGCCAAGTGTGGTGAGAACTGAAATGCTTATATAGGTATGTATGTATATATATGTCTGCACATGCATGTTTGTGAATATGTAATTCTTTCCTTTAGGGAATTCTGATGAGGTAAAAGGGAGATTTCAGTGCCTCTTTTCTTGCCTGTAAGGGAAATGTAAACTGGTCAGATCCCTCTTATAACTGGGGAAAACCAAAAGCAGCTGTGAATCCCAAATACTTAAACCTGTATAAATTCTCATATATTTTATATTCAGAACTTCACAGCTACTTTCATTTAAAAACCAGGCCAGGACAAGTTTCTTCTCATATTGCTCTAGTATGTACTAGGTACTTGCCTATGACTTTGGAAAAGAGCTAAATGAAATTTCTTCTTTCTGTGAGCAAGCAGGAATTCTGAGAGGATGTGCCCAAAGCAGCAGGCTGTAGCCAAAGCTGTGACAAATAACCCTGTTCTTTTGTGACCATTGTGCAAGTCAAGGCCAGAGCTAAGGGAAGTGAGAAAGCCCTCAGCCTGAGAGCCAGTTTGGGGCTATTTATGCTTCTTAAATGGAAAAGGTACTGCACCTGTTATACACATGAAATTTGTTCTTCTCTAGGGAGTGCTGCTTCAGCTGGACTACACAACCAACTTGAAATGCTGAAGCTGTATTCCAAACAGCCTGCACATAAAGAATTCAGCTCTCTTCTCATCAATTTGTCTTGTATGGAGTGCAATTGTCAAAAGACTACATGTTCCTCCAGGGCTGCTGACTTTCTTTGGTCAGTACTCCATTACTAAGCAAAGCAGGAGATGGCTAACAAAACCAAAGTAATTCTGCCTTCATTTGGATAAGTACTTAAGATGCCTGAATTTGTCCTTAATTTTGAGGCTTTTTTGGCATGTTTTTAGTTACTGCATGTTGTTCCATCACCACCTCACCTTCTTTCTCCTCCTTTCCATCTCAATATAAAAAGTAGAAGTGTATTGACTTTTCATTTGCTTGCAGTAGGCACCAGTGATACTTATTTCTCTGGAGTTCTACACAAACCCTGTGGAACTAGGAGCAAGTTTGTACTTAGCTCCAAGGAATTTATCTCTTCTCCTCCTCCTAGAAAAAAATGTTAACAGACATAAATGCTAAACAATGAGTAGAGAAGTAGCAAGATTATTAAAATTCCAGTGCAGAGGTGTCATAAAGCTAGTACTTTGTCTTTATTCCTGCATTTTTTTAATGTAGCATTGTTTTTGTTGCTGAAAGCTGATATATTCAGCAAAAGTGGCTTCCAGCTCAAACAAGTGCAACAACCATAAATACAGAAGCAGCAACCACTCTTCTTATCCCACAGAAATATTTATTCAGTTTGGTCAGTAAATTATAGGAATTTCAATGCTGAGAGCTTGTACTTAGTACAACATCATCTTAATATTAACAACAACCACTTTGCCTTTTGTCAACATACAATGCAAAAGATGTAGTAACTTGTTCACAATAAATTACAGTGTGATAGATGAAAAAAGCTCAATGACATCAGTAACTTAGGAACTGGTTACAGTTAGCTTCACTAACAGTATTTTTAAAAATGGTTTTCAATAGTAAAATCATTGCAGCCAAAGATAAAAAGATCCACATACAATAATAGCAAGGAAATGCATTTTTGGAGCAACAGTGAGCTACCAGTAAACACTTCATACAGTGATCTTCAAGGCACAAAGCAAAAAAACTGGGTATGGGTTTTTTTGCAGGTTGACAAATCAGGGAAGGTGAAATTTTTTTGAATATAAAATAAATACATTTTAAAAAGACGCATACAAAAGTCAGTAAGTCAGTCAAATAGCAAGGCTTTCACAGAATGCCACACTGACAGAACATTTGTGAATCCATTTCAGTCATGAAATCATGTTCACAGCTTGAATGACACAATCACTGAGGCAAGGGAACTATCACTTCAACATAATTAATGGGGAAGAAGCCAGACTCTCCACTTAACATCCCCTCATACCAATTCTCATCAATCTGATTGGTCAAAGTTATGATGTCCCCTTCCTTAAACCCCAGCTCGCCTTCATTTTCTGGCTCAAAGTCATAGAGAGCTTGGCAGCAAGGCTGATCCATGTGCACTGAAGAACCTGCCCCAGTGACAGAAAAAACAACCACATTAATTGAGCTTCACAGCATCCCAGCAGTCGCTAAGCAGGAAAAAATGGGTCCAAAAAATGTAGCCCTGCCATCATGTCAACAGTTTTTCCATTGCTTTTACCCATTAACATCTGGTGCTTCTACACACAAAATACAAGACTAGTGATAATAAGTTCAAAGCATAATTCTGTTTGGCCCTTAAGTTCAGGTGCTACTTCTCTTTAATTCCCGGTTGTCTTCCCTTTCGAAAGGATGTTTATCTCAGACTGGGTTTGAATAATCAGTTGTCAAAACCCGTGTGGTCTCTCTGGAGCAGCTGCTAGAGGAATCGGAAGGGCAGGAGTTTAGGAAGTAGAAGAGTCAACAGGGGAAATGACAAGGAATCATTTAAATTGCACTGCAGCACACTGATCCTGTGGGAATACCTCCTGGAGGGCAGGGGCTCTGAGCCTGTGCTACAAACACAGCCCTGCAGCCTGGAGGCAGCCACCTGGATTTCACTACATGTGCCTCGGCAGGAGCAAGGCTTCCAGCTGCTCCCACGCTCACCTCACTCGAGCAGGGACAGGCAGGTCTGGGTTACTGCTCCGAGTCTGTGTGCTCAAATCCTTTGTTGTACACGTGCTTCACCTGAACTAAGGCAAAGGCTATGGTAGGAACAAAGGTGCCTGTCAAATTATTTTAGGAATGAAAATAGTTTTCTGGTACAGTATCTGGCTGTTCTCGTGATTTGCATTGTTTGCCCTGCTATAAAGATCTTAATTCCAAATCACTCTTAAAACATTTTTAAAAAAATTTAACCTTGTAAATGCAGTCACCTTTTTTAAAGATATTCTCATGGAGGGGTCTTAATTGGCTTGGATTTGTGGTACCGATACATACATAACATACTCATTTATATTTATAATTAGAATACATTTTATTAGAACAATTTATGTTCAAATTGTAAAGTTCAGCTCTGTGGTCAAGGACTAGCCCATGGTTCAACTGAAGTTCAGCCATAACAGTTTGTTTAAAACATATGTAGTACATTCAAGTAAAAGTCTGGTAATTTGAAATACATTTATAAATGAAGAATAGGAGAAAAGGTTTCATGCTGCTGCCTTGTAAAGAGCAGTACCACAACTTGTAGCATGACACCTGTAGAACACCCGTACTTGCATTAACTTACTCAGGTTGTTCTATTGGGAATATTGCAACAATAAAATATTCCCATCTCGACTCTCCCAGCTACCCCGTATGCTTATATCATGCAATCCCCTTGAGGTATCATTTTTGACTGGGTAAACCTGCATGCAACTGGTAATGCAATACCAAGAGAACAGCTAAGATAGCATTAAGACACTTTAATCTGTTAATCATGGTAATGCATAGGAAACTATTAAAAAGTAGCTGTTCAGGCATTTCCTAGATAACTAAATGGGAGAAGTCTCTTAAGGAAACCAGCTGACAACTATTCTGGTGATCACTCAGTGAGAACAGACAGGTGAAAGCATCCTTTGACAATAATACAACTGGGGGCAATATCTGGAGTTAAAACTGAAAAGTAGGAATTCTTTTCTCTTTTTGGGTATGTTTTATCCTTTATAGGAACAGAAGAGAGCTTTTATTTATAACAAAGGAAGAGAGCTGCCAACAGTGATCCTGCTCAGCAAACCCCCCAGAGCAGCACTGTCACAATGCCAGACTCAACCTCTCCCTGTGGAAGGCTCGGGGTAGTGACAAAGTCCGACAAGAACAAACTAAATTACACCAGCCTAATACACGGGTACCGGTGAAAGCCTGGTTGTCGCATTTTTGCTGAAACAGTCCAAGTAGAAACAAAAATGATGAGCCAGTTGCCCAGCAAAAATGGACTGATGGTGTTTATAACCAAAAATGGACTCACTGCATTTAAAGATAGCTGACTTATTTTCAGTCTTTGCCAAGGTAGAACTGGTACCAGCTCTCCAGAACTGTCAACAGCAGAAGGCAGCAAGAGGAGTAACTGACAGAGTTCCCCGCTTTCACTGGCTGCTCCGATGGGGCTCATTTATTATTGCAAGCCAGTTAATTTCTGACAGCAAGGTACCTGATATGAGATGGATCACATTTGGTTCATTTTAAGCTCCAAAGAACTGAAAAGAAACGTCTGGCAGCCTGGAAAGGTTTTTAAATAATGGTCACAGCCAGCACAATCGGTTTCACTCCAGGCTGTAGGATCAGTCAAAGTCTTCATTAGAGTCAGGCAGCTGCTGCTACTGTATAATCCAATGAGACAAAGCTTCCCTGACAAAGGTAAGGTGGCAGCAGTGCCTGACAGTCTGCAACACACACTGGTTAACATCACAGAACTGCTGGCACCATTCCAGCCTTTTGCTGTCTACTAAATACTGCACATATGTTGTAGAGGTTTCAGCTAAAGAAATTGTACTCTTCCATTTCTGCAAACAGGGTTTAGGTTAATTTGAACTCCATGCACACCTCCTTTATTTCTCTAGTTGTGGAGTTAAACTGCCACACTTCCTGTCACAGTCAAAAAAGAACTGTCATCAATTTCCAGACCGCTCAGACCTGGACAGCACAGAACCAGGGTAGGCAAGAAGCTGTCTGTGATTCCTGGAGTGTTACAGGATGAAACCAGAATGCCAGTCAGCGACAGTTTGGGGTTTTTTGTTTGTTTTCCCCAAAGGGAAGGAGTTACTGCCTGTACCTGCATCTACTCTTCCATGCCATGCTGTACACATAAGGTAGCAAGACTGTACTTTAATAATCACAAACTGGAAGCTTGCTAAAATAATTAATCCCAGTCTCCCTCATAGCTGAAGAGAATAAACACTTAGATGCTTATGCTGAATTCCAGCATGTGGCAACCAGATCCATATATTTCATATCATAGTCAAACCTGACAAACAAACTGAGTGAAAGGCATGATGTAATACAGCAATTAAAGAGTTTAAAATGAGCCAGATGATGCTCACAGCTGCAGCTGATTAATGAGGATAACAATGGATTAGAACTAAAATAGAGACTTTTTTTTAATCTGTGCTTACTTAGAGCAGCCAAATAACTCACAACAACATAAAAATTAGGTTTATGTGAACCTAGCCCTGGAAATGTGTGCAAGTCACTAGTAGTAAATAATCCCCACGTGTTAGAGACCATACAAAGGAAAATACTATGTCTGCTGAGAGAAGCTGATACTTAACTTGAAAAACTATTGTGAAACAGGGGAAGAGTAATTTCCATGCTCAGAACTGTCCTGTGACAGCTGTGCTGAATGTGTTGTGGCTCACTTTGAACTGTCCTGTGGCTCTCCATGGGTTCACTGAATACCAAGACACTACTTACCTTGACTGACAGGATCAGAGAAATTAAAGATCTCTATTTTGATAGGATCAGTGTGTAAACAGGGAAAATTAAGCATGAAAGTACTTATTTGTGTAGGATGGAGAGGTCAGTCTTCTAAAAAAACTGAGAAGGTGATCACAATGCTATCTCCCCATCTCACTGAGACTTTAAGACATTTAGCAGTTTTGCTTAGAGCTGCCTGGTTCTCACTTCTAAATCACAGGTCATTAAAAAACCTAATCTGTTTCATGATTCTGATTTTAAAAAGGGACAGAAAGGTTTTCCCATTTATGAGCAGGGCATATTGACCCCATTGCAGTTCCACAGAAATCCCTACGGACAATTTTTGAGTAGGAATAGGAAAAGAGAACAAACAGTGGTTTCGGTGATGACTGTACCTGCTGGGGAGGTAAGCACAGCATCCACAGCTTCTTCCAGAGGAAAACACTGTGATACATGGTCTTCCTAATGTTATTAGCAACACTAAGCATGGCAACAATTATTACATATATCACATTGCTCTTTTATTTCTTTTATGGTGGTTTTATTTCTTTTCCATTCTGACAGCACTGAGTGAAGCAGTAAATGGCAACCTCTCATTTAGTGATATGCAAACAACTGATGCAACAGTTCATTAAAGGAGTCAGTGAATAGCAGTGGCTCACTGCTTCCTTATCTTAGTGGTCAGTGGTAACTTATTTTTCAGTTTTCATTGAATTTCAGCTCATTAAAACTGAGATTTTTCATTAACTAAGTGGGCTGGAAGTAACCTTGAGAGTCATCATCTTTCTCCCCAAGGCAGGATTGATTACCCTTAAAGGACGTCTTGGATCAATTGCTGGATGGCAATGATAAACCACTGTAATGTGGTTTGACACACTAATGTATATACAAATGCTGAAGCTGAATCTACTTTTCTCCACTGCACATGCAAACCAGAAAAAAATAAAGCCTACATAACTTGATAAGTAATTGATAGGGATGAAGAAAATGTATGCTGAATTTTTAGTAAAGTTGTTATGTTTTTGCTACTTTAATCCAGATGTGCAGTGAAAATACCTAGGAAGTTACTGATCACTGCAAACATCTCCAGTGCTCTGGATGAAATGTGCCCTGTATCACATCTTAGGAACCAGTGACCTGAGAGAACGTGCAGAGGGGGTTGTCTCCCTCCACTCCACATTTGACAGCAACACAAAAAGTGCTCTCAGCATTCAGGCTGCACAGGGAGCTTCAGACAAATCGAGGAGCCACATCTTGCTGGGTGGATTTATGCTGCCAAACTGCTGCAAATCCCCTTCAGTATGGATTGTATAATAGTCTCCTCTTGTAGCACAGTGCAAAAAAATTAAAGAGACATTAGAAGGAGCATGAAGTTACAGCTCCAAGCTTTATTCTTTCACTTTTAGTTCTCTCATTTCTCTCCCAACAACCTCTAAAAAGAAACAAGACTGGAGGGAAGAGGAAATTGGAGTGTTAGGGAAAAAAATATAATAAAAACCTTCAGAAAAGGATCCTAAATACCATGCCAAGTACAGAAGGGAACCTTTGGCTCACTACTTCCCTGCAATTTTCCTTCCAAACAATGTTTATGGAAAAATCTGTCTTTTTCATTCTCTTTTGTTTGCACACTGTAGTCTTTTGTGTTTTGTTTGGGGTTTTAGTTTATTTGTTTGGGGGTTTTACTAGTTTGGTTTTTTAGTTGGGCTTATCTCATCATGCACTGTAGTCATGAAGGAGAAAAGGCAAAATAATTTTATTCATGAGATGAGGAAAAGCTATTTCAATGAGTAGTGTAACCTTACTGATTATTACTATTCACACCATTTTATTTTTGGTTTTTTGGTGGAATCGGGGCCTAATCAAAGGAAAGGACCCTACACCCACACCAACAGGTACCCAAGCACCTCAGTTCATTAATGCACACGCTTTGGTGCATAGCTTAGGGGAAAGTAAAGTTAAAAGATGTTAATAAAATCAGTAAGGGTGGGAGTCATCTCTCTGAATTTTACATAGCTAATATTTAAGATCCTGTACAGATCATTTATGCTCTCAGACTGTGGAGAAAAATTAGCACCTAGAGATACTCCAGACAGTGATCAAACACACCCACCACAGGCATCTGCCTTTGTAAGAAATGAACTGTCTTCTCCAAGTGCCTCTCCCTCTCTCTCCTCCCACCCTCAGTGGCAATCTAGAGACCTAAAAGACCAAGGAGAATTCCACACCTAAATTTCAGATGGGTGAGAGGCTGTTGAGAGGAACCTTGCTTCACAATTCTATTTCCAAATCTGGAGTCAGATGCATGGATACTGATGTCTGATGGATTCATTGTTCTCATGGTACAAGGAATACCTCAAGCAAAAATCTAGCAAAATATCTACACACACATTAATTCTGTGGTGACAGACTTACCTGATGATTTTATGGAAGAACTATAGGCAATCCCATTGTGCTGCTGATTATCACCAACTTCCAGAGTTGTAGTTATTACAGGCTTTGGCTTAAATTCACGTTTAGGCCGACTAGATGCTACATTTATTCTGTAACACAGAGAAGAGCAGCAAGAGATTTACCTGGAAGGAAGAAATACTTACAGAACTTCAGCTCAGGTTAAGTGCTTTGCTCTTGGAAAGGTGTAGTAAGAAAATCATCTGCTGGTTTTAGTTTTAGGCTTCTTTTGGTTGGTTTGT
Source organism: Atrichornis clamosus (assembly GCA_013400975.1). Lineage (NCBI taxonomy): Eukaryota > Metazoa > Chordata > Aves > Passeriformes > Menuridae > Atrichornis > Atrichornis clamosus. The sequence continues at coordinate 32,675 of WBMZ01016348.1, forward strand.
GTTTTGGTTTTTATGGCAGTGGTTTTTTTGGATGGTTGGTTTGGTTTGGGGTTTTTTGGGGGGAGTGTGTGTTTTTACTAAAAGCTGCTCAATTCTCACAGAATACTTGAATTTCAACAAGCCCCTAATTTATTTAATACTTTGGTCCTGCTGACACAGGCATAAAGCTTAACAGCCTGAGTTTGAGAAGTGATGAGCACCCACAGCTGCCACTGAGTTGAGCACAAGTTGCAGGAATGAGCTCTCTGGAAAGCTCAGCTGCAAATGACATATGGAGAAACACATCCAGGACAGAGGCCCAGGGACTGCATCTCACACATTGTCTTTTTATTAGGGAAAATGGGAAATAACCATTTAGCCAGCAAAACTGTCTGGTACCTCTTCCTGTGTGTGCCCCAGCTGAGACCTCCATGTCTCCCTGGTCCCTCAGCTGGGATGGCACAGGGTGTTTGCAGACACAGCTGCCCTCGTGCTCACAGTCCCCACATCCACCCTGACCCGAAAGCCCCAAAGTTTTTCTGACTCTGCCTACGCTACAGTGACACTCAGGTCTCTGGTTCTCCAAGTGACACATTAATGACAGCAGCACTTCTTCCTTCTCTTAGCATGACACGAAGTACCTGGCCCTTTCATACATGTGTTTCAGCGCAGCTGTGTTCCTGGCCAGCTGGCTGGTTCCTTACTCTGCTGTGGAACTTTGTTATACCCCTTAATCTCGATGAAAACAGGCCAACTCCTCAGCAAAGCCTCCAAAACACAACTCCAAGTATGCAAGTCGAAATAAACCTCCAAACAAAGGGAGGCTGTCCTCATTAACCTCCACAGATGTGAGAGACTCCGCACACACTCAGAGCTCCCTGGGCAGATCCTGCATCACATTAAAGTCTCCCAGCACAGCAAGAAGCTGCCAGGTGGCAGCGGTTTAAAGCAGCACAGCTCAGTCCAGCACAAAGCACAGAGTTGTGCATCTGGGAGGTGGTGCTGCGAGATCTCTTGCTTCAGTGACTTCCCAACTTTGGGAACCTCGGCTGCAAAAGAGGTTCAACGCTTTCTGTCGAGGGGCTCGGTCTTACCGGTTTTGCAGCTTGCTCTGCAGATCCTCCAGAATTTCTGTGGATTGTTTGTGGTAATCTAGTGCTGCTTCTACAAATACAGCCAACTGGCTCACTTGTTCTACCTGAAAGACAGAGAGGAAAATAGTTGTAAGGGCACTGCAGTATATTAAGCTGAAGGATAAACAAACAGAAGGATATTCAAAACAGACCTCCTATCTCAAAAGACCACAGTACCTTGTAGAGGTTATTGGAAAAGAACATGTGTGACTCTATCAAAGAAACTGCCAGTTGGAAACTGAGCAAAACTGAGGTGTAACTTCTAATTCACTAACTCAGGGCTGGGTCCTTGAGTCATTTCCTTTCACAACGTGCAAATCCCTTCTGCTTTCAACTTCCAAGCCAGCTGTCTGTCAACACCTAAGCCCAAAACATTTAATAGGACATGATCCCTTAGCAGGTAAAATTGGAGCTTTTCTGATCAATGTTGGAAGATATTACACTATGACAGCTCTTATGACTCAGACCCATTAGTGCTTATTATCAATGTTTACAAATTGCAGTTCTGAAATGATCTGGACTTACCTCACTAGATGGCAGCATTTATAAACTGATAAATGAAACATGATTTATCTACTTGGATTTAGAAAGTATTAGCCAATCATTCAAAAACATGAATGATGAGGAAAGGGAGAATGTGAAGGAGAAAGAAAAAACAAAATATTTTTATTCATGAGGTAACAAATAATCTCATTCTCCTAACACAAGCTGAAAAGTTCAAGCTGTATGAGGGACGGAGCACTAACATATATTTGTCTTCTTCCTTTAAGACAACATTAAGAAGACAGACCCCAAGAAGTCTGACATCTTTCCATTCCATCATGATGTCTTCAGACATTGGATCACAAGAAAATAACTGAGTAAATGTTCTACAAATGTTTTATGGACCCAGGGCAATTTTGTGCTATACTTTGTCTGCTTTAGCTCAGTTAAAAAGATCATTAGAAATTCTGCCAGGACTCCAAGAGAGCCAAACACTGTCACATAGCACAAAGAAATGAAATGCACTGAACCAAACCAACAGCTGACACAATTCCATCACAGTCAGAAGAGAGCAATATAAACAGCTGAGGACAATACACAAAGTGCCTGGGGTTTGGATGTGGTGGTCAGAGAAAATGGATAAAGGACTGTCCAAACAAGACAACTAAGCCAGGAGAAATATGGAGTTGTGGATTAGGAGAAGAGAGAGAGAAAGAGAGGCTGGGAAAGAGCCAGAGAAACTTGAGGGACTACAAGCTACTTAAGAAGATGAACCTGGGACTGGTTGTGTGGGAATGGCAGGAAGATGGATCTGATAAGCGCATGCAACAGTGTCTATGTGGGAGGTCTGGAACTAGCTGTGCAAAAACCTGAGAAAGATGTGGATCAGGATTGAGCCTGGGAAAGGCACCTGGCAAGATGGCTGGGAACCAGAGCTCAGACAACAGAGACTGCAGGGCAAGAAGACCAAGAGAGGGAGACACTTGGGGAGCTGGAAAGGATCAGAAGGAAGCGATTGCAGTTAAGATCTCTGCAAACCCAGTGAGACTGTTGGGGGTTAGACAACAAGGCTGTAATAAGAAGTTTGAGGAGGACAGACAGACTGGGTCAGCATGGAAAATGGAAGGGAAAGAACACAGAGTTTTCTTTAAACAGAAACAACAGGAAATAGCCATGGAAAAAACTTCAGAGGGATAGCCCATTCACCCCCTCCCAGAGGCAGAATTAGTTATACTAGAATGCATAACTCACCCGTTCTCTAGTGGCTGAGCTAAACCAGTTGAATCCCTGCACTGGTTTATCCTCAATTTCGTGCTCTGACTAATGATAAACAGTACCTGAAACATTTCTCAGCTGCTCATGCAAGGCAGAATTATAAAACACACATACACTGCGACCAGGCAATTGGTAGAGCCTACAGTGGAACAGTGCTGAACTGTTTGATAAGAGCATGTTACAGGTTTTGCTGCCCTCATTAACTTGCACTGGTAAAACAGCAAGAGGCTTAACTGCCTTATATTATAGGCTGCTGTAACAAATGTGTCCCACTTATAAACAGTTCAGGAGCTACAGGCTAGTTTATAACTGGGTGTGCATAGAGGGAGAAGTTGCCAGCAGTTAAATATTCCCACTTCACAGCTCCTCCCTGTTGCAGTTTGCTCACAGAAGACAGCAAAGCTTTTACTTTATAAGTGTGTTGTCTGTGATGCTGCATCTACAGGAGAAGAGAGAGCTTTGGAATAGGCTAAAATAGGTCCAGTTCTCTTTTCCTGCAATTCCATGATTACTTGGGAGAAAGCACATCCCGCTATTCCTCTGTGTGAGGACAGAAGAGAGGATTATCCTGAATGGCCACAGCTGCTCCTTATTTAGACATAATTTCATGATGGACTTGGACTCTGAGCCAAAGTCCACATACCTGAGCCCAAGCCACAAACTCACTCCGTGGAGTAATTTTCAGAGCCAAAGAGTAATAGTAATGATTTTCAGAGGTGAAATCATTCTGAGACCCCAAATCACCAGCAAAGTTTTAAGTGAGCTAAAATTCAGAAAGCACAGGGCACATTCCCTTGCCCGTAGTTCCAGCAGCAGGTCTATGACTATACCAATCTCCCAACCTTCACCCTCTGACCAAACTGCATTTTACTCTCAGCTAGTTCTCCTTGAGACCTCTGTGGCCACCTTGTCTGAGTCACTGCATCTCCAGAAGAAATTCCTGAGTTCTTGATTTCCCTTTACTGCTGTGCATTATGTTCTCCTCTGACAGGAGATTAAAAGTGGGAAGAGGCAGTTTCTGCTTTCAGACCTTACCTCCTGTGAAGGATGGGACTGGCTTTAACCAACCCCACACATTTGCCCCTCCTGGATGTACCACAGCAAACAAAAATGCAGCACAGACTTACATCATTTTCTAAGAAATTGAACATGCTTCTTTCAGCCAGTTCCTTTGACTCTTCAAATTTTTCTACTGCTTGTTTAACTTCTTCATCCGGTATCTTTCCAAAACGCTTCTTCTTATAATCATAATCCAAGCGGCGTCCTTCCAATTTCTTCAAATGATGCTAAATTAGACAAAACTTTCATGAGAAGGACCAAACAGGACATGCCCAAACAAATCTTGTGATCTAAGAAAATTTCAGTCATGAATGATACATGTAGATTTAAAGAAATACAAGGCTCAGAGTTTTTTACAGTCCATCCCTTTGATCCAAGGCAGCATCAGGTAAGTCTAGGGCCGCATACGCGAATGAAATTTTAAATAAACAGCCGTTTGTTAGCACTTGGGGTATTGGCTGTCTTGATTTGATAATCTTAAAACATCCACCTTATGGACTTCACGAAATGTGCAACAGCTCAGATTCTCTTGAGAGAAGCAGGATCCAGCCTAAGTATTTGTGCATCACTATATTCTACGTGCAATTCAATTTCATGTCTTGAATTATCTGCTATATGACAACTAAAAGTTAAAGGGTTATTTTCCCCTCATAGCAGTGCTCCAACAAATCTTTCATTCTTGCTGTTTTTGTTAGGTATCAACTTGACACTTCTATCTGATACAACTACACAAGCTTTTCTGTTGCCAAAAATCATGGAACTGACAGACTTACAGGATGGACTCAAAGTGACAGTACAAAATGCTCATTAAAGCTAACATCAAAAAATTTCTTGTCATCAGTTTAGAAGAACCACAACTGAAAACAGCTATGCATCAAAGAAGACAGCTACAGACATTATTGCTATCCTTTTGCTATGCTTTCCACATCCACTTATGTGTAAACAAATAAAATAACTCTCATTTCTGCATTTCATCAGGGTTTTTAACTTGCTTATTACTCAAATCCATTAGAATCAACAGACTCAGAACAAGACTGCCTGGCTTTCTTTGAATTGTCACATTGTAAACAAAAACACTGAAAATCTCAACTCTGAAGGTTAAAAATGTGTTCCTTGGTGTCCTATATTTTTTCTATTGTGGCATATGGCACTTCAACATTTTATGACACTATTCAGATCATTCTGTGTTTGCCCTGAATAGCCTTTTTTAACAGTTATATTTATTCTCCATTATAAACAGCTTTAGGCTGACAGAGATGGTAAGACAGGATAATCACTAGCAGTAAATCACAGCCCACTCACATGTTCATAAGCCTTAATAAAAATATTGGTTAAAATAAAATAGCAGAAAAATAAAGAACAGAATTCTCTTCACTATCCTTGTACTGACTGTACAAGCAGTACAGAAAAGTGAATAGGTTAGACAAGGGAGAAATAGCCAGGAAATTTTAAGTGGATTTCATCACAGTTTTGCTAGACAAACTTAAATGCAGTGAAATTTATTTACCATATGGCTTTCAAGAAAAATATCTCATGGAACGAGAGTTTGATTTGACTCTAATTATTGCTAAGTTAAGCTTAGAAAACTGGAAAACTTACCCCAATCTCTTTTAAATCTTTGTCCTGCAATAACTGTAGAGGATCAATAAAATTTTGTTTGACATTAATATCAAGCGAGTCCTTCACTTCTGCCATTTGCTTCATGCTCTCACCAGCATCCAGTAGTGCAAGGCCTGTGGTAAAGAATAGGCTACTTATATCCCAAGATATGCGAAAGCAGAAAATTTGTCTTTTAGAACAGCTGTTTCAAGTAGGTACCTTTGTATGTGCCACAGTCCTTTCCAGAGTAAAAAAAAAAAGCAAGTTATGCTTGTTCCCCATAGAAAACTAGACTTGGAAAATCTTTGTTCTGAATTACACTTGTGGGGTTTTTTTACCTTGATGGACATCAGAGGGGAAGAAAAAATATTTTCCCTACTGTATTTGCATAGGTCATTATTTGGGGGAAGAAAAAAAAAAATCATCCAAAGTTACTGTTTATTTCTTTCTACCAATTTTTCCCTTAGTTTACTCCTCAAATATAATGTAGCCATTTTTATTTTAAGGTTAAAAGACATAAACTGAATCTAAGAATCACTCTAAATTACTTAGGTTTGGCAACTTAGAAACTAAAATGGTTAATCATAGGGATGATCAGACAGTATCAGTAATAGTGTTATCAAACCCACCTGCACTAGAGGTGGACAAATGTGCAGGAGCATCATGTTTCTCAGCTCTGTCAATCATCCCCTGATCCCTGTGCTTAACTTTCTCTCTTACCTGCAGCAGTCAACTACACAGGTTATGTCACTGAGTAGTATTTTCAAAGAAGTTTATGCTGAAATTTTCACAGAGGAGAAGCACAAACTCACCAAACATAGAATCATCGCCCAGCTCTCTGCCATACCGTATCATGCAGTCTCCCAGGAGTCCCTCTGTCTGGGGATAGCCTGTGGTTTTAACTTGGCCTCTGATCTTTGACATAGTGTTCAGCATTCCCAGCTTGGCTCTGTATGCTGACACATAGAAAAAGGGGGAAAAAAAGTGATAAAATCAGTTTTAAAACTGATCTACTTAAAGCAATAAATCATTTAGCAGGCAAAGTTACAAAGCAAGTCACGAAGGCCACCTACAGATTGATACGGTTTTTGTTGTCAGTACTTGATAGTCAACAGTAAGATTCCATTGAACAACATGGGTCATATGAAACTGACTTTTATTCCCAACTGAAAAAGCATCATTTCTCCAGGCAAATATTCACCAATACTCACATTCCTTTGAATAGTCCTGCTTGTGAGCTCCTTGATTAGAAATATTGCAGAAAGCAAACACAGAACAGATACAAGCACAGCCAAAGCAAGTTTCCTCTCTCCCTCTCTTGCTTAGAAGAACTTTGCAGAACTCCAGACAGAAGCCTCACAATGATGACTTAATTAGCTTTTACTTACTTAGAATTAATTTTCAAGTAATAAAACAATGTTCATCAAAATCTAAGAGCTATTGTTCCTATCCTACCTGGATTTGGCTGAAGATACTCCGTGGATTTGGACAGAAGCTCTGTTACAGCTTTATTAGTAACATCAATTTTCTGAAAAAGAAAAGTAATACAGTTAGCAAAAAGCAAATTGATTACCAGAAAGTTGATCATTCTATTAGACACAATATACTATTCTTGTGAATTATGAAATTGTACTTAAAATAAAACAAATGTTGTAGCTTAAAATAAATAGCCATGTCATAGCTATGACAGGATTTTGAAAAAATAAAACCAAAACAACCCACTGATTGTCAGGCAGTACTGGGAAGGAGAGAGGGTTGATATCAAAATGTGGACTTGCCTTTCCAGCCCATCAGTCCTGACTACCGTTTACACATTCTAGACTACAATTTTAATTACACTAAGAAATATAACCTTTTATCAAGAGAAAATCTGACCCAATTAGATTTTTATCATTAATTTTATCAGATGGGAAGGCTTTGTGATATTTACAAAGCCTCACTAACAGAGGAAGAAGGCTCCTCCTGATGCTCTGCACCGTTCTTGGAGGAATTTCTGTTCACTGCCAAGAGGTGTCAGTGGAACCTGATCCTCAAACAGCCTTTGTGGATGTCTCTTCTCCCTTGGCTTAGCTGACAAGGCTCAAGGATAAATTTGCATTTATCCTTCTGTCTTTCTGTTTGGAAGCACATTGCAGGGTTTCCCCTCCAGGTAAACCTACAATACCATTATGTCACTTGAAACATGAAGTATTTTTGATTATGCAATAGCTTAATATTGAAAAACATAACGTGACTTTTCTTACCCTTTCCATCTCTTGAAATTCCTCATCTAACTTTGTTCCTTCTGCTCCACTTATTTTTTCACTGAATAACTGTAAAAAGATAAATTTAATAACAAAAAAAGGTATTATTATTTAATTACCGAATAAATATCTCTGAGGGTCATGGGAATTGACTCCAGCTTAGAAAATAAGGAGCTACCATTTGAGGCAACAGCGCAGGACAAGAGTAAACAGTTTTGGAAGTGAAGCACTCACTTCAAGAGAGACAAAGATCTCTGATATGAATTCAGGACAAGCAAACAAAAAATGATTGCTCATGCTTAAACAGTTTGTACTGTAAAGGCGTGACCTACACTGTAGATGTCAGCACAGGGACCAGAGTCTGTCTGCAGGTAAATGCAGAGTAACCCTTTCAAGTATGTCTCTGCAGCTCGGTACTTCTGAGTACCTTCTGGTCCTGTGTGCCAGTAGGTTCAGGGATAGAACTCCCATTCCTGCTGCTGGGAGTTACGTGCAATTCTGTGGAAGGAACAGACTCGTGAAAAATGCTGCACTGTGAGTCACCTGTGTGACTGAGCACCTTTATGATCAGAACAAGAACGCCACTTGTTTTTCAAAAACTCCAAGTACCAGTTTTAGGTAGATTTCAGTAAACCTTCTGAAAAGACTAAAAGTTACCCAGCTTTTGTGTGAAAACTCCAGGCTGTCACACCTGAGCGTGGTCCTCACCAAGTGAATCGTGGCTCGGAACAAGCCTTTGAGCAGAACTCAGCCATCTGCTTCCTGCAGTGCATGGTACCTGCACTGAGCATGAAAAGAGAGCCAGATCCTCACCCAGTGTGAAACAGCCTTTGAAAGCAGCACTCCATTATGACAGGGATTTAACACATATTCAACAAACATTAGGCATAAATTCCTTTAAAAATACCTAACATTGTTCTGTTTTAATTGACTTTTATCACTGAATCTGTAACAGTGTACTGTAAAATCCAGGCCTAGCCCACTGACTGCTGGTGTTCCCCAAACCTGTCCCCAATAAAGCGTTTTGTTTGTCCCCAGCACCTTCTAAAAGGGAATTCATCTCACTGAATTAGAAGGGCCTTGGGGACTTGCATAACCTGAAAATGGGTCAGGGCTCTCAGGAGTGCAATGGTTCCCTGTTCTCGGCCACTGCCTGCACAGCACAGGTGTGGGGGGAGTGCAGTGCCCTGCCAAAAACCAGCGAGGAGCTGATGAAGCAGAGCTGGGAGCTCAGCAGTGCCTGACCTTGCATCAATATCACTGCTACCACACAGTCCTGCTTAAGGGAAAATGTGAGTTCAAAGAGAGACGTATGGCTAATTATTTCTATTGGCTTTACAGCAGCACTCACTATCTTCGTGCTTAATATGCCAAGCAGCACACACTTGTCTCTTCCAGAGCACTGACAGAACAAGCACAAAAGCAGATAAAACAGATGGAGAGGCCCAAGTACCAGTGAGTTCCTGCGGGTCTTCATCTTGCTGCTGTAAGACATGACAGCAGAGAAGCGGCCCGAGGTCACGCACGGCGCAGGACACTGCCCCGGGCTCTGCAGGAATGTCTGAGGAGTCCTTGAGCAGACACAGACAGGTACATGACAAGGCTGCATGAAAAGTAGGAATTCCTAGCAGGAATTGTGCAGCTCCTCTACAATGGCAGTTTCTGTCTCCTTTCTGTGCACTGTCAATTCCAAAAATAATCAATGCCATTTTCCACAGCCTCACGTGTCTCTTCTCCAGCAGGCAATGATGAGATCTGTGGTTTCCCAAAACTCTATTCAAAGGCTGTGTGCACTGGGGGGATTACCTTTCTCAGGCTTAAGTTACAAAACCTGCATTCATTAGCAGCTGATAGCTGCCCCATTACAAATAATACATTTATATGTTGGTGAAAAATAAATGTAATGAAGTAACATGATTGCTCAACTGTGAAAGTATAATGAATAATAAAATTCTAAATCTAAATCACAGTAACTTGTGAATGCAGCTCCACAGAGCCAGGCACAGGATCTGCAGACACTGTTTCATACGCACTCTGAAGACAACCTAACACAGACCCACCTCTGGGAGCAAAAGCACTGATCCTAGGAAAAAGATTTTGTTAACACGCTTTTCTGGTTCTATGCAAACATTAATGATACTGCAATTTCTAGCCCAAGGGCACACTCCTTCAATGACATTTACTCTGAGCTCTAACGTCCTTTGAGAAAGGACACTCCCTTGGTGCTCAGAAAGATACCATAAAGAATGATTCCTTAAAGTCTGTAAGTTGTCTGAGCTACGGACAGTAAAAATCGGTATAAAGCTCTAATGGTTGTAATTAAATTTTACACCACTACAGCTTATTTCATATTTGGGATAATTGGGAATAGCTGTACTAGTCTCGCATTTAGGAACAAAAAAGCTTTTGTTCTGATCATACTGAATTTAAGAGTTGTAAAACTAGCCTCACCCTTCTCACAATTAAAAGTCACAGGATATCCAATTAATTATTGAAAATGGATGCACAAAGGAGATAGCTGCTGAGCTTTAGCTCCCTGACTATTTGCTGAGCATCATTTACATGCATTATATCAAGCTGCAAAATGCTTTGAACATAAATAGAAGATGCCCAGCTGAGGGGCTGTGTAATTACATGGCAATATCTATCAGGTTTTACGAGTCACCTAGTCAAAGACTAAACTGCTACCATCACACAAGGCATGTACTCCAAGGGAGCTTGGAATTTCTTGTGCAGGAAGGATCCTTCACCTCCAAATTCAGAAGCTGGGTGCCATGGATTCAGCACCTTTTGACTAGACAGGGCCAGAGCCAGAATTCGGGCCATGGGGCCACCACTACTTTACTATTCCACTGCCTGGCCAGAAGCTAAAGCCAGTCATTAGTCATGCTTCCGGTGAAGCTAACTAAGCTTCCTCTGGATAAAAATCTACACCCAGAGTAGAGCTCTGAAATGGGAAATATTTCTTTCTCTCAGATGTCTATACAGTTTCCTCCATCACGCTTGAAGTATTAGAGTTAACAGGGAGAAAAAAACCCCAATAACATAAAATTGTGAACATGAAAACTCTTTCAAATCAGCCATTTGTATTATCACCTCTCATTTGTAGTTACATATGATAGCAAACTACTTTCTACTGTAAAACTTGCATGCTCTGTATAATAGAAGACCTTTTTGCCTGAAGAAACATTGCAGTTTGTACACAAATGCTCCTTACTTGTTACTTCTTGTGAGATAGTACTGTTCTTTTTAATATTGAAAAATTAAAGATGACTTTGTATTAGAAACAATCTGAAAGTATCTAGTGGGTTTATGTGGAATTTTATAAGAAGAAAAACCTGTAATAAAGCAAATAGGCTTTGAAAGAAACCCCTGCAGATATTGTGATTTCTATTTTAGTTCTGTATATCCAGCTACAGTTCAAAATGCAACTTGCAATTTTGTTACAGTCTTAAAAGACTAAATATTTATCTTCTAAGGCATTTATATTCCAAGAAATTCTCTAAGAAAACATTTTTCTATAAACCTAATATTGGGACTTTGTTCTCATGATAGTTCTTTGTTACTCTAATTTTTTTCCAGATAACATAATTTTCTTTTGATGTGTTCTGTTGTAACGAAGCATTGCCCCAACCCTGGCGCTGTTCAAAGCCAGGTTGGAGAAGGCCCTGAGTAATCTGCTCTAGTGGGAGGTGTCCCTGCTCAAGGCAGGGGGGATTGGGACCAGATGATCTTTAAGGTCCAGTTCAGCCCCTTATCATTCTATGACTCTATGAACACAGCACACAAACATATCCACAGCATGAAGTAAAATCTACAGCTCACCAAAATTCTAAACTAAAAAGGCCTCAAGATTTAAAATAAAAATACTGTTTTAAAAGAAAAAATTATGTTAAGAATGTTAAGATTTATCCTTATTGCACAGGAATAGTACATTTCCCCATTCTCATATGAATTATAAAAAAACAAGCTCCAGAAAAATGCTGTGTTTTACATTCATGTTCTGTACATCATATTCACTGAATTACAGTACTTTTTCATATTTCACTGTGGAAGGTTACCGAATATGAGAAACTGCCAAAAATATCCCAGATCAACAGAGAGCTGATAAAACTCTCAAAACAATTACCCTATTTTTTTTTTTAATATATCCACTGGGTATTTTATAATACAAGTCAATAGGATTCTTGCCAGCCAATACTTGCACATGTGCTCTGACCTTCTGTTTCACTTGTTTTGCTGTTCTTTAGCAACAGTCATTAATTAGGATCGAACCACCACAAGTTTTTGGTTGTAATTTAACTACTATTGAAAGAAATGGCTGGCCAGCAAAACTCTTGTACATACCTGGCCAGGAAATCAGACCACGCTATTTAATGTCTGAATGAAAGGTATCATATTCTATTAAAGACTTGAGAGCTTTTAGTGCCTCTTTACTAAGTTATAGCTCTTATTTTGTTCTGAAGGATTATCTGCTGAAATTATCTGTTGAAACTTTAATGGGATAGAAAATTCCTACATTTGTCATAAATATGCACGCTGTCAAACCCACGAGGCAAAATCTAGATTTTTTTATTCTAACAAAAAAAGCCAAGGCTATGGAAAGATTTTAAATTTATTTCCCTCTCTCTCTAAAAAGGAAGCAAGCAATCAACTGGGAAAACGAATAGATTCATCCCAAGGTTAACACACAGAGAGCCAGGAAATAATGTAACTGTATGGCTACATTTCCCATAGAAGCATAACTGGGCCAAACTGCACAAATGCATTAAATACATCTTAAATACAGCACTTAGAGTACCAAGTACTACATTCCAGCATGGTTAACACATAACAGTTACGCTTCTCTTAATAAATCATTAAAAGTTCCAGTGATTTCCCTGCAGCCACGTAATTGTTTGATTTGGTTTAATGCAATGTGACAATACTAACAGCTTTCTGGAGAATCTTATTTAAGCCTGACATAAACAATGGGAAGAAGAAAGTGGCTGGCAAGATGAAGTCAAATCTCCTTGCAGTGTTCAAGCTCCTGAGGGGAGGGCGAGATTTTCTCCTTTGTACCCTTTTCCAGAATGCTCTTTCAGATTAGAGACCAAGATGTCAACCTCTTTTCTAGATCAAAAGTAGTTTAATCTCAAATATCTGTAATTCCCTGTTTTGTGCTTCCAAGTTCTGCTACAATGCTATGTATATTACTTGTTTTTCTTCTTTCCTGATTGCCATCTTTTATATAAATTGCTAACTCCCACACTCAAAAGGAAGGTTACTACTAGTTCATGTAGTGTAGACCACCAAGAACTTGAACCTACAACACAGCTTACTTAATGTCATGCATCTTATTACACCTTTAAAGGAGTACACAGTGGCAGAGCCAGCTGCACAAAGTTTGCCCCCATGATAGGAAAAAGAATAAAATATTCTGCTTTAATGACTAGGTGAATGGGCAGCTAATAGGCACTCCTGTAGTTGACTTCTAGAGATCTACTAAAGGTCTGAATACTCAGAAGAAAAAGAAGTGCCCCACACTGAGAAACTAAACTAAGATGCACATTTTCAAGCACAGATCTAAACAAAAGACTAAAGAAACACAGCACCTGGCCCTTGGAACAGCTGTAGAGGATGGTGAAGCCAGCCAGGTATGAGAATGGCCACCTCTTGAGGTCTCTCCTGCACCAGGAGTGTCCCAAGACAGAGATCAGAGCCATGAAGAGACAGGGATGTCAGAGCCACTAAAAGAGTAAAATCATCTGCAAATGAAAATGGGTAATATATACCTAAAAAGATATTATCTCCTAAAATACCTTTATAACAATAAGGAAAAAAAACAAACTATAAAAGTGTACTGGTACTTGGACCTGTTCTTTTAATTGTATTGACATAGCTCATACTATCCTGATGCTTTGGAGAAAATACAAATCCCTTATTTTAGAGGTTAAGCACTAAACGGTGGTAGGAACTCTTTAATTGCCTCAGCACGTTGCGTTTTCAAAGAAAACAAAAATTCTCGCACTATGATGTACTTTAAAGAAAAAAGATTTATTCTGCCCTCCAAAATAAATAAAGGGTTTACTACAAAGTGCAGATGTTTCACTCACATAAATACAGAACACTCTGGCTCACCTCCAGCAAATCATTTAAGTTCATCTTCAGTAGGTGCTAAAGTGCTTTGCTAGATCAATCCCAGAGTGCTCAGCACCTCACAGTGTCAAGCTCAGAGGGTCATCATCTTCTTGTGGAGTATTTTGTAACTTTTTCTTCTCCTAAACGTTCAGCTATCAGTGGCACAGATTTCCCCAAAGCACTTGGTAAAACAGTAGAAAAGATTTCTGACAGCAGCAGAGAGAACTGTGTACTTTTAAAAAAAATTAATCAAGTGGCTAAATTAGGTCCTACTGCTATTTAATCAAAGTTATGCTGTGCAAGAAGCTCTGCCCTAAAAGTCAAATACTTATTATTGCACCCATGGCTGCATAAGTGCTTCAAAATATCCCTGAATTTGACAATGCTTATACACAGGTATATTAAAAAGTGCAGCTTTTTCTTCTGGCAACAGTTCACGCATAATTATAAAATGGAATATAGTATTTTGGAATTTATGAGAGACATGAACACATTAAAAATTATAATCATATTGAGGGCACAAGTATTCAAGCAGTATTCTGTCAGTACCCACGGCAGAGCACATTTTAATAGAAATACAGTGAAACAAAGAAGTGTTGCATAAAATTGGATGATTCTCCCATAATTAATTACCCATCACAAGTAGCTGAACCAAAACTCTTGCAAAACTACATCCATGGCCATAGGAATTCACATCCTACTGTTTCATTGAAAAGGTCTATTCTCAGATATTTAAAATAGAAACATGAAGTAAGGATGTAGGATGTGCCTTTACTTCAAAGACAGCTCATGACTATGCTCACACTATCAACTTCCTCAGGGATTTCTGATGGACCCAATAGCAAATCTTGTCCCAGCAGCCAACAAAATTAAAATACCAAAAATACTTCTATTTTTGTAAAATATGAAGGATTTTAAATATGTGTAGAAATGTTTCATTTAAAGACAAACCAAGATTAATATTAAAATATTTCTTACATATTCTCTAACATTAAAAATTTCATACAACTTATAAACATGAAATATAAAAACTGAGTCCCATTTCATTTTCAGAGCCTAGTTTTCGTAGGATGTTCCATATACATAACAAAGAAAAAAACCCAGGCCATCTAAAGGACACCAGAAATCACAAGGGCCTGTTTCCCAAGAAGCAAAACACACTTCTTCTACGGAGAGATCTCTGAATCATACAAACAAAGTTAAAGAAATGCATGAGTACTGCCAGAATGTTTATATTCATGAAGAACATTCCTATCTCACTAATATTTATGAACCCTTTACTTTATTACTTGCAACTTCTCAGGCAAACAGGAGCAACAAGATCACAGAAGATTATTTTTAGGAAGACAGATGAACTGAGCTATGAAAGGATACACCATCTAGAGAGGAATGGAAGAGGAAGGTGTTTGCAATGCGGCTTGCCTGGGAAGGGGGATCTGAGGGTGTCCCCAGACATGTCCCTCGCACACGGGGATGTTCTGTGAGCTGCCAGGGTAACACGAGCTCTGCATCAAGCACGTCACTGGTAGAGGGTCACGTGCAGGTCTGTGCCAAGCATCATTACCCAGTCCACTTTCTGACTCGGAGCAAACACTTCACAGCCAAGCACAACCCAAAGCGGAGAGAAATCCAGTCAGGCAAATAGCTGAAACCTCTCCAGTCAACCCTACAGCTGCCGGTATCACCAGGAACGGACCCAGTCCATCAAAACTCCCCATATGCTCATCCAGAGAAAAATGCCCATTGACAGCAGGGAACGTAAGGGCTGCAGCTACCACGGGGAATCAGTGAACAGCCACAGCTGTGGAGCTGCAGCAGCACAGCGCTGGTAAAGGTTCACAAGGGGCAGCTTAGTTCTACTTAGAAAGGAAACTCAGTGCAATCCATGTATTCTGGGATCGAGAAGGCCCTTACAAGCACTGGTATAGACAGGAACAACTGAGCCATGACAGAACTCCCCACTGACAGAGGAGTTTCAGCAGGCAATCCAGACACACCTCTCAGAGTCAATCCAAGCCATCCGTCAGAAGAATCCCCTCACCAACCCATCAACCAGAAGTTCTTTCCAACTCATCATGTGAGACACACCTATGCAGACAAGAACTTCTGCTGCTTTCAATTCTTTTATAAACAGTTCTGCTGTACCTTTTAGCGTGATCTCTCCTAGCTTAGATCAATTCGTATGAATAAGGACTGCTGAAGACACCTAGGTACACGTCAAAATGTACTTAATCAACTTAACAGCCTTTGCTTGGGAAACCACACCAAAGGAAAAAGCACAGAGCCCAAGAACATGACAAACGAGGTTACTGGTTGAGGAATACCTTCTTTTCTTCAGGAAGAGCTTCCACAATACCAAAAAAAGATTGAAGATAAAAGTTTAGACTTTTAGTATTTGAACAACCTGATTTTACATAGTCTAAACAAAAGATTCTTGGAAGTATTATCACAACAAAAATTTTTCAGAAGAGAAGGGCAGCCATTTTGACAAAGCTAAAGAGGGCTTTACATAGAGATCTGCCACACAAGGTCTGTGATGTGGGCATTTGACCAGAGCTCTAAGTTCCCAGCATCCCTGCAATTCTTTCTGCTGACAGAAACTCTGGGATGTATTAAATAGTTTTTGATTCCTGTTCTTTCAAGAAAAGGAAAGAAAACAAAAAGGAAACAGACATGAGTATATTAAAGGTTTTGACAGAAAAATTGAACAATTCTGTGGATGTGCTTTAGAAACTCATTATTTCTCAAGAAAGCAGCAAAGGATACAGTAATGCCTCCTGCTCTAAGAAAAGGTCTTACAACTGGTTAGGTAAGATGAAGCATGTAGCATTAAACAACTAAGTCATCTGTAAAAAAAAAGCCAACATGCCAGTCATGGTCCTGCGTTTTATGAAAGTCAAAATGACAACTAGTGAGATATTATTTATTAATCAATTTGATATTTGCTATATCTGTTTGAAAAAATTAATCTTCCTTTGACAGCAATACTCAGAACTTACTCCATATGATTCCTGTGCTCTTTCTAGTCTATTTCTTATATGCAAATTTTGGCCAAAATTAAGCAAAAAATTACATATGGTTTAGTTTGGGGGTTTTTAAAAATTAATTTAGTAACAGAAACACCAGACATTAAATTCTAGCTCTGATACTGCTTAAAGTTGTTCTACAAGTAAGTCTATACCAGAAAAAGAATTTTAAGTAGGGTCAGGAATGCTGGGCATTTGCTGTTGCTTAGTCAACACTCAAAATCCTGTACCCAGCTGATCTAGTCTGCACACAATCACGTGGCTGCAAATTTTAAATTAACCTTATTAACAAAATCCAGCCAAAGTATGTGTAAATATAGACTGTGTAATCTAGACTTACAAAGAAGTCTGTACATTGAGAAGGATGCTGTCTGTTGCTCTAAGCAAGCATGCCCTTTGAAAGGTCTTAGCATATTTCAGAATATTTTATCCTCACAATGTAACGGACTGCTTCACCCTTCCTGTGACACTTCAAACGTCTTGAGACTCTCATTAAAAGCAAGCCAGCCCGTGCTACTTGTGCTGCTTTTCCACATGTCTGGATTCCAGACTTTCTGCTCTCAGCAAGAACTACTTCTTAGCCACTATTATAGATTTGGATGCTACAGGAAACATGAGGAACAAATTCATACAGATTGAACTACACATCCAAGCTCCTAACACGACAGTAACGCAGGGGAGGAACTGAAAGACTAAACACTCGACTGAATTTGGGTTAAACTGACTTGTCCTTGGCCACTCAGTAAACAACTGGTAACTCTGAAATCAGAATGCCGGAATCCCAGATCTCCACTCTTTGCCCTGAAGAATGCTGCTTATATAAAACATTCTATCTGTATTTCTGAACAGGCAAAACAAGGGAAGGTTATGTTTATGGAACACAAATTGTGTGTTGTCAAGTACTGCACAATCATTACACTTTATTATGGGAATGCAATTTCATATTTTGTCACAAAAACTTAAAAGTTGAGTGTACAATCTATGTAAGAAAGATTTTATTGTACACAGTCTGTTAGAAAAGTAAAAAGTGTCCATACGTGTTTTCCATATTAAAACAGAAGACTAGATGGTTCAAATTTTCAGTGATAACACTTAAATTCTGCAAAATGATGTGTCAAAGGACAGTCTTTTCCATGCAGGTCAGAAGGCCCAAGGATTAACAACTTTTCATTTGCTTCAACAAATACAAGAAAGTAATGAAAAACAAGAAGAAAACAAAAAAATTATAGGAAAAGACGATACAAGTATAGCAGTACTGAAAAAACTCAGTGGCTCAGCAAACTGGGATGGAATGCTACTTCCTATTAAATTTTATATGATTTTGCTTCAAAATAATGGAATTAAGCTACAGCTTTTATATACACCCACATGTGCATACAACACACCCCCGTATTCCCTTAAGTAAGCCAAGAGGTATTAGAGACCTGATGCTTTTGAACACCCCATCAAGTGCTTATCTAAATCTCTAGGCATGTAAATACTTCTTAAGAGTCTAACCCAAGAGACTCATCAGAGAAGCACACAGGACTCAACCCTGCCAAGATATGAGCTCTGTTTAATTTCAGATTCTAGTCATAAACAGCTGAGAGCAGCTAAACTAAGCACTACTAGTGCATTATATTACTTAATGCCTACTTTTCAAGCAATATTTTGTCCTTGAGCTTCTAGCACAGCATAGCAAAGGCTTCTGTTATTTACATTCAAAAATAATTGCTGGATAGGTTGTGGATATTTTCTGAAACAATCCGTACATCCAAAACATAGAACCATCAGTATGCCTTGGGGCACATGCAGTTTAGGACAGCTTCTGAGTATGGTCTACAATTATCACATAGCAAACACCTCAGAAATTACCAGTAGTTAAACTATTGCTTGACTGCAGAGTTACCTGTGCACGTCTGGACTCAACACGTCATTGCAAACTACCATGTGTGCAGCAAGATCCACAGCCATATGGCCTGACACATTTCAAATGGCAGTAAAAATTCTGACAATCAGCAAATACTTTTGTCACAAAAATAAGCTAGATGCTTTAAAAGTACACAAAAAATCAAATACTCTAGAAAGAAAGCAGACTTGCACAAAAAGCTCATATTGATGGCTCCTGGTTTGGCAGCACTCTGCCAGAGCAAATGAACAGATACACTTTTACAAAGAAGCACTGCGTGATTGTTTGCAAAGCAATGGAATTCTACTTACCCAAAAGGCACGTGTAATAATATTATTATTACATATTATTATATATAAATAAAACTAAATTATACACAAGTCCCAGCATTCTTTTTTCTGCAGTGAATGCACTGATTTCTTCCAGCAGTTACCTACACATCTCCTTTTGTTACTTCTCAAATCTCAGTCCTCTGCACTTGCAAAATTAGCTCAAGATGGCACTTCTTTCACCTGTATTACTAGTGCCAGTCTGCTAAAATGAAGTTTTAAAGAAAACCATGGCAGAAATTACTGCCTTTGAAAGGGTAGCACATTTAATGCTTCACAATAATTTAATTTCAAGTCCTATTTAAAACATTAGTACTTTAAAATTCTATATTTCATTTGTGAATCTATTTGAATTCAGTCCTATTTTCAGAAGAGGTTTGCTACAATTTCTCCTTTCACCCTGAGGATCCCAGTTTCAGAGCCTTTGGTGAGAGGTGGGCCCACAGCTGTACCAGTCATCACAGTTCTGACACTGGAAAAAAGGTGCAGGAATGGAACAAGCCCCTGGCAAGAAGTGATGTAGCAATTCAGAGCATTCCCTAAGCAGCCACGACCAGCTGGCTCCCCAGAGCCCCAGTGACAATCAAAAGATTGATGAAGTTCTCCGTGCAGGCAGAAGTATAAACACTGCTTGCGTTCCTGGGAGAGAGAGAGCAAAACTGATGCTCCTCTGTCCCATCGAGGTTAAATCAATGCCACGAGTTCCAACACCAGGGACAAAGCCTGCTCTTTGCTGGGGCATCATCGTCTTTGTGAGACTGAGAAATAGAAGAGTTTGGCTCAGTGCTCAGAAACTGGAACAAGAAGCAGGGAAGGGGAGAGCAAGGAAATCACTTTACCACTGACACGGATTGTATTACAGCCAGCTCTGTGCCAGGGGCAGTCAGCTCTGTTAAGGCCCTCACCTCCTGCGTCAGGGTGTGCTCACCTCACCCCACAGCACAGGAGTGCAGAGCCATCACTCTCACCCACCTTTGAGAATTTCTACTAAGCTTTGTAATTTTTCTCCCACAGAAACATTAATCCAGCCGTGAATCCTGAGAAATGTTTCCTCCTCATTTACTAGTCACGGGTACCTCAGCACCTTTTTCTCATGTTGGTCTCTTTTCACTGCCACTGCTTCCGTGTAGTTTGTTTTTCTCTCGGTTGCCTCACCCCTCGTTATCACTTACCTCTCTCTGCCTTATGTTTCTTTTAGTTTCCATTACTTTATTGTAACACACACTTCTCTCCACCTTTGCTGTCAGTATGGCCTGCTCAAAACCTGAGCAAATCTCTCTCTCACACACAGGAAAAATAAAAAAGACAAAGGAAAAAGAAGAGCAGCAGCATTTGAGCTGGCAGTCTCCAGCAGCTACCAGCAAGCAGTTCAGAGCTCCTCAGAGGGAGAGAAAAGAGAGCTAATTTCTTCCATCTTCTTCCATCAAACTTCCCTACTAGTTTTCTTCCATGCAATAGGTGGTTTCATGAAACAGATTCCACAGTATTGTGATTTTAGATATAAAAACATCTAGAGTCCACTTTCCATTGATGCATCCCTCACATGCAAAATATTGACACTGCTGAACCATGAGGATTTCAACACAGAAATGGTTTTTCCACTGAAGTCAGTGGGACAGGGATGGAATAAGGAGTCACTCTGTCCCCTCTAGCCTTGCCATCGGTATATATTGGTCCCATGAAACAATTCACAATTGCACCACTTAAAGATAACATTTTCCAGAATAAGGTCTAATCTTGATATTAGTTCCAAGACTAAGCCCAAAGCTGGGGGCACAACTGTCCAGCTATTGTTCCATTTTTGCTGCATGTCAAAAAAAAGAAAAAATGTTCCCACAGACAGGAGCTGTGGCTTGATAAATTGTTCAGAGAAATGATACTTAGGCAGGAAATGAAACATTTTAGAATGATCAGTTACTTTGTGCATCTACAGATTATAAAAATTCATTCAACCTTCCATCCGAAATATTCTCTCTCACAAGCCAGCCCCAGAGATGCATATACTTTTGTTCTCTTCAGTACTCTGTTCAGAAGTCATTTATTGGTACACTGTCATGTTCTTTTATCAAAGTACAAGACTGGTTTATCCTGGTTAAAACTCAAGGTTAAAGAGTGAAGAGTCCTAGGACAGAAATATTGTAGAGAACATCCCAGAGAAGATCACATACTTGCTGTTATTTTGAGAAAAAGATAATAACAAAAGGAGTAGGAAGAAAACAGCCAGAGAGATAAAAACTACCTTTGCTTTCAAGGAGAGTTGCAATAAACCTTTCCTTGAAAAGCCACCTTCTATCAGCTTTGCTGTCTATCACATAGATATGTACCCTTTATGACTCCACATTTCATTAAATTTGACTTTCTGCCTTTAAATTGCAAAAGCACTTTCCCACAAATGCAGGGACACTTGAATTTAAGAACACAACAGATAAGCATCACCACCTACACTGACTGTGAACACCTACTTGCCAAACAGCTTATAAAGTACTGCAGTGCCAGGCTCAGAAAATGCAATACACCTTGTTTTTAAACTGCCTGCAAGAGCGAAGGTCTTTGATTAGAAATCTGTCACTCAGACAAAAAATGTCATCAGCATTTATTAAACCCTTCATTTTTTAAATGAGACTTGAGTCTCCTCCTGCCTTCAGATCTGTCAGCAGAAAAACACTTTGATTTAAGCTTCAGGTGAGGCCTACTGCTCTACCAGGTAGGATTAAATACATGAACTAGAAGCATACAGAATGTTTAATGTTATTCTAGCAGAAAATGTTTAAAGGAATGTATTCCACCACTCAATAAACCTAAAAGGCTACGTTCTTTCTCTTATAATGCACACAGTGTTTGTTTTGAGATAATTTTCTTTACTAAGTTTTTTGACAGAAAAGTATTAAGCAATCAGTAATCACATGCAGGTAATTATGGCAAGACCCTCAACTGGACTTGTCAAAGTGTCTTTTATTTCTTTCCCATAACATAGAGCAGCTTTCTCCGCTTCCTAATTACACGCATTCCTTATTCTTTCTAAGCAGTAGCACAGAGTTTAAACATTAGCCACTGAACAGTGTGAAAGGAAATGTGTTGTACATTTAAAGGAATGAAGAGCAGCAGTCACAAAGCAGAAGCTTAATTCCAGCCACAGAGACCTACAGTAACATCCCAACGGCAGTGGCCTGGCACTTGCTACTCCAAGCCATTCCGGCCAAAGGAGTTGAACTCCAATAAAGAACAATTCCAACACAATTCCTCCCCCATAGTATCCCACAAATGAGCCAGACCACCCAGTGATTAATGGCACTTGTTATTAACTCATCCAGACAACCTGCTGCAGTAATATCATTATCCTGAAATTGGACTTGTACCTCTGGGTCCCACAGGCTCTTAAACCAGCTGAACTTGGGCACAGCCACTGCTTCTCGTTCTGGAATTCTGAGACACATAGTGATTGTGATCGAAAGTCTTAAATGCTTGAAACTTGAAATCCATATCAGACTTGGCATCCTTCCCAGGTACCTAGACAGGCTTTCTGAGTGCACCCACCAACACCACAATTTTCGCTTCAACTGTTTGACCACAGCAGTGGGATGAAAAAGCAAGAAATGCAGTCTTCACATAGGCATTTCTAAACCACAGTGCTTTTATTCTTGATGCCCTTGGCAGCTACTGAACTTTGGAGGCCGCAAAAACACTGAGAAGTACATTCCAGAAACTGCGTCCATCTCATTGCAAACTCATAGTTTTTTAAGTTACCTACAGGCCACCTACTCCTCCTTGCCTATAAATCCAACTTGTGGCAAAATCCAGATACATTTCAACAAGAAAAATCGTATTCCTAAATAATCAGGAATTCATCTCTATGCCATTGCATAAACCATGGAGCTCCAGTAACTCTGTCATGCTTTCTCCAGACTGGTTCCAATTTTCTGCACAGAAAGGTTTCACACTGCACTTTGATGACTTCTAGAGAGGTCCTTCCAAGCAGCACTAACTGACCTTTCCTACTTTATTGAACTGTTCAGTCAGAACATAAACAATTGTTCTGAAGCAAGCCCAAATAAATACAGGCCAGTATTTACACATATGACAAAACAGCCACTCCAGTTTGACAACTATACCCAGTCTTTAAGCAAATCTAAAAAAGTATTGAAAAAGGACAGTAAGATACTGAACCCTGAGAAAATGGAGGCAAACGGTACAAATCAAAGAGATTATTAGCATGAGATGGTACATACACCAATGCAATGTTGTCTATGGGCTGAAATTAGATGCATACAGATATTGAAGAAAACCAGTATCATAGACAAGGGACAGCCTTGTCCATATATGAATAAAGTACAAGACTCTAGACTCTATAATGTGGTTTTGCATTTCTATAGAGTGACTCATTTCGCACCAGGCAGTGACACGTCACACTATTACTGAGCATTTTAGTCAAACTTGTCTGCTAAAGCTATTCTTTAGCACATGCATTGTACAACAAAAACTACTTTGTACTGCAAAACCTTGAACTCTTCCTGACAAACCTCCACTGTTTCCTAAAGAACTCAACACTGATGCTTACACATGCACTTATAAATTAGTAAATTCAAAGACATCATTACTGTACACATCTCTAAGGGAAAACATCTTTGTAAGAATTCAAATGTAATAAACCTGTCTAAATTTTTGGACACAGACACATTATTTTTCGTCAAGCCTACTTAGAAAAATGTAATAGTGTCAGACTCAGGGCTGTCTACTTTTCAAAAGGAAAGATAAAAGTGCTTTTAGTGAGAAAGCCTGATGACACTAAAGTCTCTGACAGGAAATTAAATTAATTGAAGTGAGATTTCAAAAAGCCAAGAACAATGACATACCTGAAACCATAACACTCCCTGCTGACAGAATCATACTTTTACTTCCATATTTCACTTTGCAAATATAGTGTTCCTTAATCTGTTTAATCTTGTTTGTGGAGGTGAGCATACCCCAAAAAGGGAAATGTAAAGTCAAAGGGTCATAAAAAAATGTAGTGAATATCCTTCCTCATTTTTCAATTTCACTGACTTCTCACTCAGTTCCAAACTTTTGTCAAAAAAACCATTCTGAATTTCTTTGGAAAGTAAAATTTGGGGATGTTTATTCCAAACTATGATCTATTTGGCACTTGTTTATCCAGCCAATAAAATGAGACAATGTGCACGAGCATTGCAGAAAAGTGGAGGTAGTGGGTGCATCCCACAGAGATAGTCCTTCCTTCTCAGGGTGACCAGGACAAGCAGCAACTCAGTGCTGGGCATGCACCCTGTCAGAACCGTTTTCTACCCCTCTTTTAGCATCTTCTTTCAGATGCAACTGGGCAGTATTTCATCTCCTTTGCTCTGCATGGAGAGGAGCTGGAGCTGTGAATGACAAGTTACACACTGTGTGCATTCCACTGGCTGTTACCACATTAACACTTCTTCCTCCTCCACAGGTTCCAAGTGCAAAATTTCACTTGGCAGCAATACCATTCTGATTTGGCCTTAAAACAATCCCCCTTTCTGAAGCTGTTCTCTGTGCTTGTAAGGAAGGTGTGGCTTCCTTTTGATACTTATATATGCCCACTGCAGAGATGAGAAAGGGTGATTATACTATAAACCAAAACCCTTAAAATCAGAGATTTAAATAACCCCTTTACACACTTTCTTTCAAAGTAATATGAGAACCTTTCATATTATCTTCTTACCCCTCACTCCTGTGTGATTTAAGATGTTTCTATGTTGGATGTCTCTCATGATTATATTTAAAGATTGCTTTTACAGATGCTAACAAGTAATTGTCAAAGAAGTTCCTTAAAACATTCTGTTTTGCCCAGGATATTGAGAGAACGTGAGAAGTTACACCACAGTTATTTTTTACTGATTAGCTTGCCTCTTGCAACCTTTAACATCCTTTGACAACTTCACCCTAACTTGTGTCTCTGTTGTACATCATTTGTCACACTAGTACTTACTCCACCTGAGCAGAACTTCCTTTCCCAGACACTCCTCTCAGTTGAAATAAAGGCACTCTTTCCTCCACTGAAGAAATACGTTTCCTCTCTCCTTCAACAGCATTCTCAGTCTTTCACTTGAAGTCAGGCTGAAGCCTCTCAGATTTCACTGTGTAAGCCCTCACATTACTTGAGGTATTGCTTTCACCAGGAACATTCCTTTTACCTATATCCAGGTTGACCACCATTCCACTTACACCACTCATTTGCCCTGTCTGGGCTCCAGGCTTGCTGGAATAGGGATAGATCTTTTTGTCTCCCTCTTTTGCTCTCACATGATGTATTATTGTAATCACAACAATCACCACTTAACCCAGGGCGAGCTGGTAGCAGAGATTTCTTGATAGCTCATCATTCAGAACGTCAAAGAGACACAAATCCCTTACAAAGCATAGTTTATTCTACTCTGTGAACAAAACATTCTAATATTCATTAAGGTTTTTTCCACAGCTTCTTAGCTTTCTCTAAATCCTTTTCATTCCTGTCGAGACATTCCCTCCATTTCTGTTGCACTGATAGTAGCAACTCTTGTGCAGCTACACTGTAAGCTCTTCAGTGAGTTAATCCACCTGAAAGCTGATCACACATTGGAGCTGGGTTCATTTTCAGATGGATAAGCAGCCTCTAACAGCTTAGTATGTGATCACACAAGCACCCAGAGCTGACTCAAGAAGTGGACAGGACGCTACCCTGAGGGCAGAGCAAGGCCACCATAGCCTAGATTTAGGGTGACACAAGTTGCCAGGCAACTTTATCCTTCATGTGATGGCATCCAGCTGTTAAAGATGATTGCACAAACATTGTACCTGCACACGTAGTGCAAAGGTGTGTGCACCAACCAATCGAACCATCCACTGACGTAGTCTGACTTCTTTAATGACCTCTCTGCCCTAAACTAGTAAGCTTTACAGCACCTTGTCCACTCCATACCTCTTCATATGACAGCTACAATTGCCACTCAGTCTAGAGAAAATCTATGCTTTGCCTTGTTCTAGAAAATGTTGGCATATCGTCAGTCATAGTTCTGGAAGACAGCACTACTCTGATTCATAGCTCCTAAGAGGCACTGAATGCACTTCATGTTCCCAGAACACTATGTGACCAGTTCCAGCACAATGCCCTGGAATTAAACCCAGAAACTGGATCCTTCACTATTTTCTCAGGTTAAACTATTCTAGCTTATTCAGGAAGATGGCTCCCACTGGCTCTTGCAAAAGTTAACATTAAATACATCACTGGTTGTAGCATAGGCCTGAACTCAGAAGGGCCTAGTTAGCTTTCAGCACATCCACAGTCCCAAAACTATCCATGGATGTAATGCTGTGCAAGTAACTCATGACTTAATGGAACTAAAGCCCAGTGTGTTACCCGATATCTGGGTCCTGTATGAAGTCTGACTTGGTTAGAGTTGCTACAGAATAGCCAACTGCAACATCTTCTGTTAGAGTAACATGCTATTGTTGTTATTTCTTTTAAACTATTTGAAACAAAAAAATAAATCCTACTTCTTCAAATAAGAGAGATGAAGAGACAAAATCACAGTCTGCATATGCGGGACAGGAAAATAAAATCCTTAAAACATGTAATTTTTTTTCTTCTTAAAACGCTTAAGAGCACCGCATAATTCATAACTACCCCATTGCCCTCCTGCATTTCAATGACCAGAGATTCTGCTTATTCAATGACTTTACTGAAAACCCATTTAAATAAAAATCAGATGTGATCTAAACCTTAAGTTCAATTTTAATTATTTTTTTTTTAAGCTGAATACATTGGGCCACCTCATTAGGACACCAATCACTTACACATCCTCAATGCTCACATGCAAAACGAAAGATCACTTACAACTCATGTCACAAAATCAAAGAGCTGGAAAAAGTAATGGATAACCTAATCCTGACTTCTGTAAAGCTAGAATATACTTACATCATCTTTGTTGAAGTCAGACCTATTCATTATATATTCAACACCAAAGCAGTCTGAGTCTTAGTAATTACTTGGCAAATAGTTTTAAGCATCAGTGCAGACCAAGTACAGGGGAAATAACATAGAGAAGATGTGGGCATTTTTAACAGAGATTTATAGCTTTCAGCTCAAAGCTTACATATTTGGGTCAAATACTCTTAAATATGTCAAAGTTCAAGAGCTGCTAAGCCTAGAAGGTACATTGCATGTATTTAGGAATATTAGTTTTTAAGTTACCATACAACTACGTATTTATCTAAAGGAAAAACTTCCTTGGCAGTGCCATAGTTTAAAGTGACAGTTTTTGTGAATCCATTATCAGCAAAAAAATGGGGTCAAGATCATCCACTAGAGCAGGCTATGCAGAGGAAGCAGAACAACAAGACTGCCAACAGAAGTTGTACACAGCCAGAACTACTGACAGTCAAAAATCATAATTTTAAGGTGATTTGCTTTAGAATTAATTTCTCCTCACATTAGCGTGCTATTTCTCATCACCACTTCTGCATGTTTATCAGCAAGTCTACTTTATATGCGTGAAAAGTGACAAATAACTGTTTACTGCTCTTTCAGAAACTACTTTTCATCAGACAGTAATTCTTACACGATTCCATTCCACATAATCAAGTTAGAAATTTGTCCTTCAATGTTATTAAACTGCTGTTTACAATTTTTAGCACTTGCACTAGCTATGTGGATTTTACATCACTACAAAATGGACTGAGAACTCCTTCTCTTACCCTTACTTTTTACTGCACATTATTTTGATTTAAGTAGCATCATTCCTACTTATATGAGCAGCTAGTCCTGTAGTTTCCTGTGCTTTTGGTACAGTGTGAAACACCCACTTTCTTCTGCCACACAGTCAGCCCCCATTACTTGCTACTCAAGGCAATCCACCTGGTCTTGCTGTTCATGGATTGCACACTTTCCTTTTGAATTAGCAAGAATATTGTCTGCACTGCTTGAGAGGTTTCTTGTTTATTTGTTTCTTTCTTTTTGTTTTAAAAGGCATTTTAGTTCACAGTCTTCCCAAGTCTAAGTTCACATTCAGCATCAGGGCGCTGTGAAGCAACGTGCCTCCTGTTCCTGGGTCTGCTGCAAATGCAACTGAATTTTTAATGGTCTTACAGTCTCATTACTGAAATATTTTGAAAAATCCATCAATGTGCTCCCAGAAGCACTGCCGACTTAGCTGGGATCCATATGAGATCCTTAGAAACACTACCCATGGGAAAAAAGAAAGGACTTAAGATATCTTCCTCTTTGGTAATGCAACCTGTGCTCATCCTGAATTGGGAAACCTAAATGGAACAAATAAGTCTCAAGCACTCTCACGTATCTCAAAGTCTGTAATAATCCATGTCCCTTTCATTCACTTAATAGAAAAGCCCCATACATCACAGTGAAAAGTGGAGAAAATAAAAAGGATTATTTCATCACTTTGTTCACCACGACTAGTTTGGAGAGGAAGTCACTGTACACTTCTGCCTTATTTTCGTAACTCCATTTCAAAACATGCCAGTGGTTTTGGGCAGCTAGACATTGGTACATGCAACACTACAAAGTAAAACGCAGTTGGGGATAACAGGGCTCCTCAGCCCCACTTCTAAGAAAGGCACACACTGTTCTGAATCTGCACAGGGCACAGTTCTTTCTAGTAGTAAGAGCAGCACTGCAGAAATGCAACGCTGACTTCATCCCTAGGGACAGAATAGAACTTTCCTCAGCATGCACACAGAATTGACTTCTATTGTTATCAAATTAAACAAATGACAGAGAAAACTGAAAAAAATTTCCCAGTATAATTTACACACAGAACACAGACCTCTGCAGAATTCCCCCACGAGCTATAAAGCACTAGTGCAAATGAGGTCAAAAGGCTCTGTCCTCCTCTGTGGGGGAACATGGCTTTGCAGCAAGAAATTCCTACAAAAAAGGCAGTACATTCATCAGTAGCAAAACAAGCCAAGTCCCATCGAACAGGAACCTTTAGCCACAGCTGAAGAGATCACTGGAGGGGAACTCTCAATCATCAAACTCACAATGAAAATGCCATGATTCTTGCAATGTCCATACAAAACAAAGCAGAAGATACGGCCCTTTGAATCCTAGATGGTTTCTACACCTTACAGGGAAAAAATGCAAGTAGAGATTATTCAAAAGCTAAAGCCATAAAATCATAAACAGTTAATCTTAAAGGTAAGTAACAGTTGCTATGTTCCAGTGCCTCAGGCAGCCATCCAAGTAGATCACACCAAACACAGAATTCATCCTAACATCTTTAAAAATCATATTATTTTCTTTGGAAGAAATTTTCAAAAGAGCAGACTAGAACTGCTGGTTCTGAATTGATGAAAAGTTATAGTCCTTGAGTAGTAATTTACCCATTTAATGGGTCTCCTTCCCCCCTCACCATGCACACATCTATTGTGACCCAGATGCTGAGCTGACAGGTGCTACATTCTCTGCGGGAAAGAAAGACAAAGCGTTCCCATATTTGTGGCATTCTCTGACCATACAGATGGCACAGGCACCAAATTTCACTTTCGAGCTCTCTCAACAGGATTGCAAAAGGGAAATTCATAATTTTGAATCGAAACACTGACTTTTTGACCTCCAATCCACCATTTTGTTTATGGCACTAGGTAAATTTCACACAGACACACATTCTCTGCTGACAAAGTACTATTACCCAAAAATTCCAGTTTCTAAAATATTGCTTTTCCATTCCAGAGGACTATTGAATACAGTAAAGTTAACTGAAAACACCATGTTCAGCCTTGCTGAACTTTCAGTCAGTGGAATTGCATCCCATTTATATGGAAGCTTTAATCCAAAGTCATATTCACATTTTGCACTTATCAATACATCTTATGCAAAATAAATTAAAAAGCAATAAATAGATTTAAAACAAACAACCACAGTGACCAGACATTGCATCTATAGTCTGGAAGCACATAAGCTACTTTTGGTTCTGCAACTGACCAGCTTCTTATCCTTGAACTCATGTAAATAAATAAGGTACTAGAAAGTGACACCTGTTAGAAAAAGAATGAGAGCAGTCAGACCTACTTGCATTTGCAACACACAAGGGAATAAAGGGGCTGTTACTACTTAGGACAATTGACACTTGGTTTTAATATTCTATTTATTTTTTGTTTGGTTAAGAAAAAAAAATATTTTCCTCACTTTTTCACCTTAGATCTGTAACCTGACTGCACAAGAACAGAAACACTGCCAATCATAGAAAACAGAATTTTAGAACCCCTTGATTTCCTTTGGGTCCTGAATTCTTAAGCCATGTGTAGTTCTTAAGCAGACTAATTTCACTGTAGCCATTACAGTTCATTAAACACAAGTACAGTATCAAAAATGCAAGTTAATTAGGGTTGTAAAGAAACAGAATTGATTCTCCTCAGAGGCTTGGCATCATCCTTTGAATAGAAAGTATGTAAGGCCAAGTTATTTTTGTGTTTCATATACACAGGTGCCGATACCTGAGGTGTTGCAGGAAATTAACTGGTTTATTCTCCCATCAATGCATATAACTCTTAATAACTTTGATAATAGAAACATGTACACAGTGATAGGACACTAGGGCTGTAGAAAACAGAATTCAAGGTGTAATCTCACATTTGAATAGCTCTTTTCTAAGTGGACTTGTAAAAGAATTGTTAAAACCTGCATTTTCAAAACTCAACTAGTCATAAAACTCCAGCAGTGCCTTCCTTTCCATGAACAGGAAAGAGACCAACAATGAGAACTCAGCACAGTATAGAATTAGACTATGGCAATAAACTGGGGTGAAAGTGGCATTAACATAAATAGAAGCAGTTTGTCCTTAACAATAAGACCAAGTCTGGGGTTTATATGGTTCTTACAGAAGCTCTGAAGAATGGGATGAATTTTATAACTTGAATTCCATATGTGCTTACAGAAAGTGCAGGCACACTGCAACTTCAAGTAACACTTAGCAAATGATGCTAAAGAAAGTCTCAGTGCAGTGCTGCTGCTGTGCTTCACTTGGCTGTTTGTTTTTCAGCATTGCAGGATTCTCAGGAGACTGCACTGCAATATATTACCCAGCATGTGCCGCAATGACTCAGGCAACAGCAGGAGTTTGGCATGGAGTGCCAGCTCTCACTTGAACTTTCAGGATGCCTGTGCAAAACTCTTCAGCAAAGCCAGGAATCTATAAAAGGAGATGCGTTCAAGGAGAAAGTTCAGCTCGCTATTCTATTATGCCACACTATATTCTATTGCAAAGCCATTCAGACTTCCATATATAAATATTTTATTTACAAAATATAAATAACTTCCTTCCAAATTGCAGCTGCATCTCTGCTAGATTCCCAAGTTACTGCATTATGATCCCTCTCTTGCAAGCTTTGAAAGCTGTGTTACTAAAGGTTGCAGAGCATGACTGCTACCTTCTGCTAACTTGTGCATATGCTGACTGAAGCACTCACAGTTTCTTTTTGCTACTGGCAGGGTACCTTAGCAGCTGATAAATACAATTGCAGATATCACTGTAAACCTAAAACGTGAAAACTGATTTTCCGCTCCTCCCGACTCCATCAGACTTTCTTTTCCTATTGAAAATCACCTTCCTGCCACCAGAACTGTGCTCCTGTTTCCCAGCTCTTGCTCCCCAGCAGCAAGCTTCAGTGTGGGCTGCACAACCAGAACTCAGCCATAGGATTCACAAGTGAGTTGGCCTTACTAATGCCAAAGGAAGAGGAAGGAATTGCAAATTACTGTGCCCTTACTGCACAGCCCCCCACCAAATCCATGCTGAGCTTCGCCACAGGAACACATTTCCCTTCCATTAATACTTTCACACAAACCCTCAGCCTCTCCTTGCATCATTTGAGGAATTTAAGATGAACAATGTGTAATCTATTGTAATTTTATATTTACTGGACTGTGTAACAAGAGTCTCCATCCATGACACAAGTAAAGACAAGCAAAACTATCCAATTAGATATCTACACATACATAGACAAATGCTATTTTTTTTGTCCTTGCCAGTGCCTGAGGATTTACTCCCCTTTCTGAAACATGTAGGAGGAGTATAATTAGACATTTCAAAAGATATCAGACAAGAAACTAAATTCTACTGTCCTTTTCACCACTGTCTTACCTCCATAAATCTGTAAGAGTTGGAGAAGAGTAAATCCAATTGTCTAATAAAAACTAGGAACAGAATAGAAGCTTTGTCTCTACTACTGTTATGGATTCATCATGTCCAATTCACACTGGCTGTGAAAGGACAGTATCTCTAACAGACTGTATGATAACAGCTTATGGTCCTAGGAAATAAATATATCTGCATGTAGTCAATAAAGTTTCCTTTTACGTCTCACTGTCAAGTTCAGGTTCCCTTTGTATAAAGTTTACCAAAGTACTTCCTTTGTTATCAAGCACTTCTGAAATTAAAGTTTTTGTGTGGCTCAGTGTTAACACGGACTTTAAAAAAAGGCTTAAATATCTAGGCTAGTATCTACAACATAACAAACAAGAAAAATAGTCAAGAGAACAAAAATAAAACAAAACAGAAACCAAAACAAAATAACCCAACAACAAAATCCAATCACACGACACAATCCAATTATTCTATCTGGGGAGCAAGGTGGTCTTGACTCTTATCTGATCTTCACTCCAACGGATTGGATCAGAATGCCACATAAATCCATGGAGCTAAAGCAGAAGTCTGGGAGATAAGATGCAACATCCCTGCAACTGTTGGTAACAGTCGAAAGTTTTAAAAAGATTAAAAAATTTTAAAAGACCTTTCAATAATTGCTAAAAAAATGCAGCATTTGAAAAGACAAATGCCATTCAGAATATGTAAGAAATTAAAACACAGAGTATATACTTTATTACACTAGGTTAAATCACTGGCAGAGAGCAAAAAAGTAGTAACAGATTTCAGTTGTTTTGTTTAGAAATCTGCTCACCCTTAGGCTCTATCTATAGACAATAGAGCCAGCTTCTGGTTCACACTGTTGGAGCCTCTCTTTCTTTACTGACAATAGGAGAAGGTTTAAGAAACCAGCCTGCAGAGGCTACAGTAGCTGTTGATGACCACATTACAAATTAGATATTCACAATAATTGGCAGCCATGTGTTTCCTCAGAAAAGTATTACTTTACCTCTGAGAATCTAAGCCTAAGAAATACAATATGAATAAGCTGTTGAGAATAAGTCTCCTGCTATACACAGCCTTCAGCTATAATTAATTTTAAAAAAATAGATTAAAAATGTGTGAATTCAAACTCAACAGCAGATTTCCTATGCCAACATGATGGCTGAGCTTTCAAAACACCCTAAGGGAGTGAGGTTCTGAGCTCACCAGCCACAAGTACTCTGAAAATTCACACATCTTTACACTGAGATCCTGGCCTGGCTGCAGCTTTAGAGCACAGTAGAGATTAGAAAAGCATCTGATACCTATTAAGGCTTTCTTATTCACTCTCTGTGCTTCTTGCTTTTCTGAACAGAAGCACCACTCTAAAAATACTCCCAGTACACACCAGAAGATGCAGTCCTCCCACCACCTGGGTTATCCCACATGCACAACCATGAGCACAAGGCCTGCAAAACCAGCAGGCAGAGATACACACACCTACATCAAAAGGTTTCAAACCAAAAACAGACCAGATTTGTCAGAGCCTGAAAGTGACAGGACACATTCTCATTGCAAACAGAACTCCCCAAAGGTTTAATTTTAAAAAATTGTATTTGAAAATATATTTAAAAAAAAAAAAAAAGGCTGAATTCCATAAGAGTTGTACATGAGCTCTGATAAACAGCCTGCCCTGCTTATCAGCCAGTGCGGGGTGGTACAACACCACACTGGTTCTGCTTGGTATTTCAGTAGTCAGATGAGTTATACTCAAGGAATCATCATGGATATTAAATGGAGAGAATAGAAGTGATCCTCATCCCAGTCCACTTTTAATTCAAGAACTTCAATTTAAACTTAAAACCTAAATAGAAAGCATAGCAAAGAAAATTCTAACGAACCTGATGGGTATTATCAGCTACGTAACAGGCACAGAAACTTGGCAATGCATACAAGCCTTGGGTCTATCAGTTCTGTGACACCAGTGGAAGCAATCATTAGGGGACAGATAATGGAGGGGCACTGCAACTTTATATATTGGAATGGACAGAAAAATAGCTAAAACACAACTCGCTCTGGGGTGCAGACCTCACTGCAGTAATTCCAACAGATACCAGAACACAAGAGCTGTCCTACAGATCTCACTACCAGACACATCAGTGAAAGCCAATATACACGCACTATTTCCAGTGGAAAAAAATACAGTTGGGTAAAAAATTCTAGGGGGAAACCATCAGAACACTGGTGAACTAGTGGATTACAGACTCATGGTGACTGTCTACTACACCAACCAAGTTAGCAACAGCGTGTCAAACCTCATTTTGGCAAGGGCTTTAGTAACCATAAAATGTTAGCTGCTGACCTTTTATAAAGCAAACACTCATTTACTTAACTGCAACTTAACAAACCAAGCTGACAGGCACCAGACAAACATCCCAGAAACTTCAACTGCATGCATAAAATCATAACTATTTTTTGCTTTTTTCCTGGACTCCTGCAACTTAGAATTTAAGTCTACACACAAAGTGCTCACCACTAGTCAACACAAAAGCTGTACTTAAAGACACACAGAAGAGGCAGACTTTTTACAAAAACAAAATTGAATGCAGTTCTTTTGCAAAAAAGTTCAGTGGTTTAGTAAGAGTAAACAGTTATTCTATAACTCTGTTTATTTTATTTTATTTAATCTTTTTATAACTATACATCTATAAATACTAGTCTGTATTTCATTTAGAACTGTGGCTTATTTCAGTTGAACAGAAGTCTATTTTAGGAAGGAGATAGTATCTTTTGAAAATACATGGATCTTGTCACTTTCTTGTTATTTATTCACATTTCTGAATGAACTGTTAAATACATACTGTCTTAATACGCTTGCTTCACCCTTCAGATTTTTTGTCATTAGGTTCTGTCAGTTTTCAAATATTATTCTTATTTTTTAACTACATGTCCTGGCACAAGTCTCATTCCCTCCAGTATTCCTCAATGTCCTCTGGGACATTTGCCAATTTTTGTCATCTGCCCCCTTTCTCCTTTGGTAACACTAAAGGAATTAATTTCATTCTTTCCCCAAGCAATGCCTGTCTCTCCTGTTAACAGTAACCATTGGCATCTCTCATCCACTCAATACACAAAGGTCTGTGTCTCCTCAAGTGATCCCACAGTACTTGGAGATCTAAAAAATCTTCTGTAGAGAAATACCTCTTTCATGCTCTGCATTTGCTTGGCTTACCATTTTGTAAAAGAATTCCACTAAAAGATGGAGTCCCAGTTACTTCCATTTTGCATGTTCCGCCTTATTTTTATTAGTTCAACAACTTTATATGTGTGGGCATGACTGTATCTCTGTGTGTCAAGGATACACAGTTCCATTGGTCAGACCTGGATGTTTCGATCTACTACATATGTGCTATTTCTTCTGTAATTTTCTCACTACAATTTTGCCCAACATCTTATCTGAATTCTTCCAGAATGAGCTCTAAAGAAGTGTCTAATGTCACCTTAAGTACCAAAAATAGAAAAAAAAGGAAAAAAACCAAAAACAAAAAAACCCCCCTCAAATTACAGTATCTTATTCCTGAACTTTCATTTCCTAGTAAACAGTATTTCTTTTCCTAAAGAGAGACTTTTTCAATCAACTGATTTTAAGTTTCTTGTTCAGTTCTGCATTTGAAAATGAGTGGAAACTTTACCTTTGACCCACCCTAAGAAGAAGAATATTATCTGAGTTATTCATCACAGTTCCTTACTGTAATGAATAATGGAAGTCATACGACATCTTTTCAATAAATGCAGTCAAATTCAATATATTCTACAGTTCCTTTTTGCCATTACTATCACCTTTACCAGATCCCATTGATCCTTCTATTTTTTTTTTAATGTTTACCTGACATCTGGGCAGGGTTAAGTAATTTGCACTGTTACCGGTTGCTAGACAAGACAACACTTGTTGTGGTTACCTCTGTAACTTCCTCAGCTACATACCTTCTGCTTCTTGAGTTACAAGCTCACCATAGCAAAGGCTGCATCACTTACCATCATAAGTCAAATGCAAAACAAGCCAAAACCTTTAATAAATTGCTCTTGGATTTGTTTACCCTGCAAGTCCAGCATTTTCTCAAAGAAACAATGAAAGCTAACTAAAAGATACTGATTCACAACATTTTTCAAGATCAGTACATTCCATAAAAGAAAGCACCCTACTGAAACATTAGATACAAATATTTAGCATCTCTGTATCCAAACAAAGTGCAGATTCTGCACTTGGGCTGCTGACAAGCCACATATCTGAAGGAAGATATAGACAGATGACAGCTAAGCACTCAATGAACCTTTATTTTCCCCACTCTCACCAAGACAAGAGCAGTTGTCAGATTTGACCAAACAGGTTACAGACATTCATTTCGATATTATCATTAATGACAGCCAATAGAAAAACAGATTTCTTTGGCTTGGAACAAGCAAGCAAAGCAGCTGAGGCTTCCAAATACCTTCGGTGGAAGAATCCCACTGCAGCCACCTCCTGAAACCCCCCACACCAATGTGCGGTTTTGGAATGGCACTATTCTGCCATGGAGTGCAACCAGTCCAGCTGCTTGACTGAAAGGGGTTTCTCTCTTAAAAGAAACCTGCTACACTGTTAAAGCAAAGCACAATATAAAAGAGAAAAGAGATAAAGGAGTCAGGAGACAATGAAGGTTCACCCTGGAGAAGGTAGGAGTACAGCATCTAGAAAAGGAGGGAAAACTCTAGAAATGTCTGATACCCTCTACAGGACAAATACATGGTACATTTATTATCCAGGTAGGATAATAAACCAGCAATTTGTGGAAGATCAAAACAATGAACTCTTTAAGGGAAAGCTGGTACCCTACAGGCTGTACCTTTAAATGAGGCCTCAAAACACGGACATGAACCCATCACTAAATAACAAATACTAATAACTGAAGAAAACACCTGAAGCCTCAAGCAACAGAAGGGAACGGGCAACCCTCTCTTGTGAGGACCAACACAAGAGGCTGACAGGCAAAAACAAAAGCAAAGGACCCGGAGGTACCACTGAAGGAAAACACCCCGGGAGGTGCCAGGGTAACGCCGCCACAGACGATGCCGCCACAGACGGACGAGGCATCCGCCGCCCCGTGCGGGAGCGGGCGCTGGGCGAACCGCCCATCAACAGCAAAGCCCGCCCGGGCCCCGCCGCCCTCCGTACCTGGCTGGCTTTGTGAAACTGCTTCTTGAGCCCCGCCACCGACATGTTCCCGCTGCCGCTGCCCCGCGGCCGCCCGGGCCCAGGGCCGCCAGGTCCCGGCAGGTCCCCGCGCCCGGCCCGGCCTCTCGCTGCG
>WBMZ01016349.1:0-39889 GCA_013400975.1 Atrichornis clamosus
GTCTAGCAAAACCACGACAGCTTCCATAACCAGGAGTGGAACTCTTAGTGCTCTGTGGGATAAACATAGCCTTAAACAGTTCAGATGTCAAAATCCCAAGATCTACTTGGGGAAATTCTCCCAAGAGCTACCTGCACATTTTTACACAGCCAATGCTAACAAGAACTCTAGGATTTGACTTAGAATAGTGATTACAGAGCAGTTCATTTAAAAAAAATATTAAACCCCCCTGATGAAGTAAAGCTAACAGCCTCGTGGCTGTGCTTGAGTGTGTTCATTATGAGAAACCTATTTTACTCTGGGCCAGAGAGACACTAAGCAGGCAGAAACGGGAGTCATGCTACAGTGCATTGTCATGATGATGCTTTCTGAGCCCCAGGGAAAAGTGGGGAAGTATTACAGCAACTTCAATTATTTTGCATGTAATTCTGTAATTAGTATTCATGTAATTAGTAAATGTTTGTGCCAGAAGTGCTGTTAAGTGTGAGGTGTGATGAGGGGTGAGCAGCGACAGGAGTCACAGCGATGCCCATGTGAAGGCTTTGTGCTGCTGGGGCAGTTGCTCCTGGTACTGGGATCCTGCCACAAAGGGCTCTGGGGGTTCTCCTTCTGCTATTCCCTAGTGGTGCTCCCACCTGGCGAGACACCAATGGAAAAGCCAGTTGTAAAACAAACGGAAAGCCAGTTGTAAAACAGGTCCTCTGGGACCCCTGAACAACAGGTGGGTGGCTGGGTAGTGCTGAAATACAGACTTTGGGAGAAAGGTTTTTGAACTCAAACACTTTACTGCTGGTGTCACAGAGCATAGTTCTTTTATATTTAAGTTGTTTACTGGAGGTAAATTTATTGGAAGTGTCAGAGTGTGAACATGGGAGTGCAACAACAGTGAAGGAAAAGCTGCAGGGCAAATAGTTCAGGATAACTTTCCTACTTTGGTATGAACCAAACTGGTTTTGCCTTTGTCATCTTTCTGATTTTTATTATTCACCAGGCCGGGGGCCATGTTCTGCTCCGAGCTATAGCAGGAAAAATAAGAATAAATTACCAAACCAAGTGTGGGCTAAACTGAAGACAGATGATTTACTCTGGATTCTCCATGCTGTGGTTAGGCTCAAGGTTCAGGTGTAATTCAGGAGAAACTGTCTTTTTGTATTTTGTTATCCAAGGCACTTTGTTTCACAGGCAAGGCACTCTTTCAGAGAGAACTGTTGCACATTAAGCATATGGAAGTGTGTGTGGGGACAGCCCTAGCACAATAATCCTAAAACACTGCAGGATTATCCTCCAAGCCACAGCCATGGTCAGGTCCTTATATCACTGATTTCTATCCTAATTGTACTACAGCCTGTGCTAAATTCTCCAAATCCAGTCACTTTTTCAGGGATCCTGGCCCAGGGCCTTTAGGCCCTGAGCCAAAAGCTCTTTAAGAGACATCATCCCTGCAGATATCTTTATCTGTGCACCAAGAGAGATGATCTCCCCAGTAAACGGGGCTCTCCTGCCACTAACAGCACACCCTGCCTCCAGGGTCCCTCCCAAAAACTTTTTTTTCCAGGCTATCTGGTAAAGTATAGGGACAGTTTTAGAATTTACTGTTACGGGCTTAGGATTACTTTTACAGTCTGACAGTGACCAAAAGCCTGAAATATTAGTGGGAATGAATATCTCTTGCAGACTTCCACTGATGAAGTATTAAGTATGGAACTGATGAGGCCTAATAAAGGATCTCAGGATGTTCAGTGGACAGTTTGCCTGTGAAACACCCCCTCACATAGTATATCAAATTCTCCCAGGGCCTTTAGGGGAATGAAGGAGACTTTATTACGCTTTCCTCTCTGTGTAAATCTGGAGCTAATTTCATTATCTGTAACTTAGAATATTTTTATCATCATTAAAAACATACCTGAATATGGCATAGTTTATTTACAACTTTCAGTGTGGGATTATATTTGCAGGATGGAAAATTCCTTAGGTTCCTCTCATAAATTTATGGTGCCCAGTTTCGATTCCTTGTTAACTGCTGACCATCTCCAGGGCAAAGGGGAAGAGGTGTGAGAGAGAAGTCTGTCAGAATCAGTTGAGGAGCACCACACCTCCAGGTATGCCAGAGTCCCTTGTCACCTTAGGATCAAATGTCTTGTTGCTGCACACAGCTGTGTAACAATTTACATGATTTGTGGATGACTGCATTACCTCTCCCTCTTGCTTGGGAAGAGGACTATGAAGTCAAATGACACATGCTAGATGATGAGCTACACCAGAGCCGGTCTAAAAAGAGTACTGTTTCTGTAAGGAGCTTGGGATACTTAAAGTATTGGGCATACTTGTAGTGTCACCACTTCATCTGTATCATATTTAGGCTGCTTGAAGTAATGTATTAGTACATTTGATCATTTGCACCAGTGAGGGAGGCAAAATTAAAAAACCTGGGTGTGAGAACTTCATGGCACAGCAAGTTGCAGGGAGGTGGTTTGTAACAGCCTAGTTATCTTCAAAGACAAATTGTATTTAACAAGCTAGGAAAGAATCCATCACAAAGAAAATTAAGAAAATAACAGTTCTTAAGTCAACCTGACATTTGCTCTGCACTTGAGAAAAATATCTGAAAGAAACTTGGCCTTTAGAACTGTAGGAAAACTGGCTTTTGGAATACTGTGCAGATGAACTTGTTGTCTGCTGTTCTGGTTAACGATACACAACTGCTACTGCCACATGCACAGGATAATAAAAGAGCCATCCTAGTCAAGTAAAGAGAAATTAAATTGGCCCATTCTACACTCCTGCTCATTACACTGTTAAATATTTAGCAGTTTCGTTGGGTTTCATAAAAGGAGAGAACATTAGTCTGGGGAATCATAATTATAGTTTTGAGCTGTTTTATAATGTCCTGCAGTTCCACCACCACCAACTTAAATCGTTAAAAATGTAAGTGGGTTATTGCTAAAATATAAATGTGTGTTGTTGATATTATGAAATAAATAAATTCAAAGCAGGAAATGGTTATTCTTTCTATTTAGATCCACCGTTAGTTCCACTAAATCCTACAAACAGCCATATTGACAGTCACTTCAATGTTTATGCTGCCATACCTGCTTCATAAATCTTCTCCCAACTAATCAAGGTAAAGTACATGTACCTTTCCTTTCCTTGGAGGTTAACTGAAAGCCAGCATGAAGCCTTGTAATGGATAATTCTTGCTTGCAGCTGTAATTTTCTGACATTTGGTTAGAAGAGAGGGGAAAAGCGAGGTTTGCTGGAGAACAAGAAAAGCTGCCCAGGCAACACAGAGTTATTCACCCTTAAAGTACCTTCTCCCGGCACAAGGTAGACTGTGGGGGCTGATGCCCCTCAGCGCCCCCCATTTACAGGCTGACTAACGTGAAGTGTCTCCCGCAGTAGCGAGGAGCTGGGGCTGCCGGAGGTGCAGCTCCACCAGGACAGCAGTGTGGTGACCCGGTCCCGGCGGCACGGTCGGAGCTGGTGCCTGTTGGTCTCGGACTGGTGGCCAGTGAAAGCCATTAATTTCTTAGCACTGGGAAGGAGGGGGACTCACTCTGCAATTTCTTCTGCCTCTGCTTTCTCATGCAGACAACAGTTGCTGATTTTGAACTCCATTGATCATTTAGCAACAAATTTGCTCCTTTAATCAGAATGCTGCATCTCATGATGTTTAATTTCTACTGCCAGCACTGCATGCACCTATGTTATCCAGTTCCATTTTTTTTTTTACTTGATTTTCTGCAGTCCAGAGCATTGGCTCCTATAGCTGGCAACACATCAGCTGGTGTCCTTGAAAATGGTTTGGTGTGAAAGTGCAAGATTACATGGCAGTATTAAAAATAAAAGCTTTTGCTTTGATATTGGACTACATTTGGATCTGGTATAAAGGTGTAAAAACAAATATTGGGGTATCTACATTTGCTTCATGCATGTATTCAGACCAATGACTCAAGCTTTTTCTTATTATAATTTTTCAGTAATAATGCAGCCTCCTTGAAGTCAGAGACTTCCACGGCCTGCTGTTGTAAATGTTCTTGCCTAAAACCTGTTTTATTTCTTTCTCTTCTTAACATTTATGAGTTATTTTAATAGTAAAGATGGATAAATTGCTGAGGCTTTCCAATATCCACCTGATTGGACGAGATGAGTGGAGGGAGCAGCAGGGAAACCTGTCAAATTAATTTGTCACAAGTTTTGCAAAAAAAACAAGAATATTTTTTCTCATTTTCCTCCTTCCCAAAAGTGATTCACATTTCTTAAAATTCATTTGAGTTTAGTAAAAAAAATAATCTTTTTTTAAGGTATAAGCAATAAAAAAATTCATCAGACACATTATTTTTTAAAGCTCACTGACTTGCTTCCTTAGGAGTATCTTGAGAATGTGAAATAAAACAACTCCTTTGCAATAGGCATGTGCAGTGATTCTCTAGATGGAAATTAAGAGCTCACACTTCTTTAACAGTCTATCAGTGCATGTTGTCATAACCCCAATTTCCAGCTATTATCCTACACAGGTATTACAGATATGAAAATACTGAAGTTTAAAAGTCATTTTAAACTCCTGCATCACAAGCCTACTGCTTTTTAAATGGCTTGAACACAGCATTATATTCGAGTTCCTTGGGTTTGGACTGCAAACATCCCACTGTCTCCTTGACAACACGGGAACATCAAGCAATTCAGAAAAGGAGGGCCACAGTGGCAAAGGTTGCAGCCCTTAAGAAAGGCATTTCAAAGACTTAGATCTGCCCAGAGAAGGGATGTCAACTTGTGCTTGATTTTTAGAGTTAGCTGACTCCGGGGGCATTATTTTTTAACTTTAACTTTTCTTTTTTATTTTTGTGGGATGGAGAGGATGTACAAGTAACCTGACCACCCCATATGTCTGCAGCAGCAAAAGAGGAAAGATGTGCTTTTATATTGTTACTGCAAGATCAAGAAAAGTTTATGGGTAATTAGAGATAGTGGGAAAGTTATAGATTTGTTAGAGATTTTAACATAATTTTTCATGATTCCTGGGTATGTTTATTTGTAAGACTGCTCTTTTTTGAAACAAAATTTGTCCTCAGATGGTGAAAATCTTTATGCAATGCCCATTGGGGAGGTTTAGATTGAATATTAGGGAAAATTTTTTCACTGAAAGGGTTTCCGAGCACTGGAACAGGCTGCCCAGGGAAGTGGTGGAGTCACCATCCCTGGAGGTATTTAAAAGCCTTGTAGATGTGGCACTTAGGGACGTGGTTTAGTGCTGGACTTGGCAGTGCTGGGTTAATAGTTGGACTCAGTTTTAAAAGTCTTTTCCGAAATGATTCTATGGTTCTATGTATTATAACTCAGGATGAATCAGGACTGGTAAACTGAAGCAGATACCGAGGCTGCAAAAATCTCTTAAAGCTTCTACCTACCATGTCGGTAAAATGGTTTGCAGGCATAGAAGATTGTAGTTGTCGACATATCAAAGAATCGTACATATCTGGGGGCGTATCAAGGAATCCCAAAAAGAAGACTTATATGCTTGGGACTGCAGAAATGGATACTGACAAAATAAGGGAACAGGTGGGAACAAATAAAAATCTGAGTAAAGAACCTTTATTTTCAAGTAATAAATGTATCATAAACCAGTGTTCTTAGTTTTAGGTACTCTACCTGTCCACAGGCATAACATACATCTTACAGCTGCTTTATGACAGTTACCAATACAGAGATTTTTAAAATGGGGAAAAGAATGAGAGTTTGATTCACCCACAGTACATGGAATTAAGCGTATATGAATGTTAAGACCAAGCGTCCTTCATCTAGGAAATTCTGTAAGTCTGTCTAACAGAGGCATTTACAATTTTTCAGACCTTTAGACCGGAAATGTGCAATGTGATTTGAATCAATTCAAAATGTCTGGAGGGTGTTAATTTTTGTGGAAGATGATATCCCAACTCCCACTTCTGAATTAAACTTTAAAAATACAGAAAAATTAGAACTTAAATCCCAAAACAAAACAGAAGATTAAGGCAGAAAGTCATGAAATCATGGCCTCTGAAAGGGGAAAATTGCAAATGATTGTGATCAGTCATTTTGCAGAGGCAGCCAGGGCATAGTAATCACTTGATGCTATCAGGAGTTTCTTATCAGTGCTTCCTGTCCTTCAAAGGATCT
Organism: Atrichornis clamosus; assembly: GCA_013400975.1. Classification (NCBI taxonomy): domain Eukaryota; kingdom Metazoa; phylum Chordata; class Aves; order Passeriformes; family Menuridae; genus Atrichornis; species Atrichornis clamosus. The sequence continues at coordinate 6,151 of WBMZ01016349.1, forward strand.
TGGATACAGCAAAGAGAGGAGTTCACTCCCTTTTCCCACATAGGAGCCTCCTGAATGTGTAGAGAGCCTTGTACCAGTGGAAGGAAGGAGTTTTTCATCCCTTGTTTCTTTTTTTGCCTGCGTATTAATTATAGCTAACTAATTTAGAGTGTATGTCACGGTTTGTGGTCTTCTTTATTTATTGGCTGGGGGAAGGGTATACGCTTCCATGTTTTGAAACAAGAGCCAAGGCATTCAAACCTGGCATGTCTGTCCGTGTCGGCCTTTGACAAATAATTTCTAGCTCTGTTTTCTTTTTTGGAGAAAAGTAGGTAACACATACTCTGTTTACTTTCCTTCTTTGGGGAGACCAGGCGTAGTTAATCTCTTGAAGTATCTGTTCCTGTAGAAGTATAATTCTGTACGAACATTTTTGTCCATGGCACTGGAAAACGCACACAAAATTTCAGAAAAACATAGTCCAGAAAGGGAAGCAGGGCATGGCATTGTGTTCTTTAATGACAGCAGAAGTTGTCTGGGCAATTAGACTAGGGAATATTTCCATGCAACTTCTATGGGATTTCACTTTCATCAACAAAAACCAATACTTTTCATTTCAGCTTCACACGTTTGAGTTGTTGTCACGTTGCATCATTCTGCACATGGTGATGACCGTGTAACAAAAGGCTGGTTTCACAATACAGGGCAGTTCACCCTTGTAGCTGCCCTTGCCCTCAGATATCTGCCTCTCACTTTGGTCAAGCTTTGAGTTACCTGCTGCAAATTCCAGCCTGAGATGTCAGAGCTGTGCAGGCTTCTAAGGAAAGTCAGTGCTGGTGTTTCATTGCCTTGCTGCATCAGCTCTAAAATTTCTACTAATATTTGGGAGGAAGATGGAGAAAAACTCTATTTGCAGTATAGAATATTCTATATGCAATATTCTATGCACAACATTCTACAAAACATCTATTCTACAAAAAAAAAAAGTACAAAAACTCCATGTGCAGCATAAAACATTGTATATGCATATAGAGAAAAACTCTACATAGATTATTGTATGTAGAGCTCAGCCCTGAGCCACCAGGGCTCCAGATTTCCTGGAACAAGGCTTCTGGTAATGCAAATTCAGGTAAGTTCAATGATACATGTCCTTAACACAACTGTGTGGTTCATGTCAACAGAGTACCTGAAATTTTTTTATCCTTTTAATGCTTTTGAAAATCAGAAGCTGTTTCTAGATTCAGAGCATTCATCTGAAGTAACTAACATTAGGAGCTGTCAGGTCATGTATGTCTAGTAAAATGTCTAGTGAAATGTTAGCTCTCCAACCCTGACATACACTGCAGCTGTAGCTTTAAAATAAAAATCTCTAGAACAGAATATGTTAACAACCGATTTGGTCTCAGTTTAAAGTTAGTGTAGCTCCATTAGTTCTCTGTTTCACCCGTGACAAACCAGAGTAACAAAGCAGCAGATGCTCTTTCTCAAGGGACTGACCAGCTGATAAACCACTGCACATATCCTATATCTGCCATTCAAGTGGAAATTGTATTTCCATTTAAAATCTATTACTTTATTATAGTGCAATGAATGTGTTTTCATTAGTTGTGATCCCCAGTCCCTGTCTTTCACTTCTAGTGTGCTTTCTTTGGTGACATTTTTTCCTGTCAGGGAAAGGTCGTGACATTTCAAGGTGTTCACTTCCTGAAGCATGACTCCTTGAAGTAATGAGATTCAGCTGATCTGTCAGTAAAAATCTGCCACAGTGAGAACAAGCCCAACAAAAGCAAAGCTCAGAAGCATCAATGTGTGATCACTCCCGATGGAGCTGATGGCTGCTCGTGTTCTCCGTGTTATTACAAGATTGCCCAGAAAGGACAGAGAAAACAGGATCATATGTCATTGAGAGCTGTTATTATTTGAACCTCTGTTTTCAAGCATCCCATTAATTTGCATAGTGATTCAAGCTCAGGCAAACTTTGCTTTGTTTAAACTTTAAACAATGCTAACCTTAAATGTCAGAAGTTGTTGTAAAGCAATTTCGATTTCTTAAAGAGTTTAAGAGATTTCAGACTGCATATGTTAGTTTGAATTTTCCTGACTGAAATTCTTAGGTCTTTTTATTGGTGGTTATTACTCAGGAGAGCAACACTGAGGACTTTAATCTCAAAGGAAGATTCTTCTAATGCTTGCATCTCCAAAATGTAAATCAAAAGTAAATTTGGGCCTGATTCAAAAAGTTGGTGGTTTTCTCCCCCAGTTTTCTTATTGCAGAAAAGTTGCATACAGTTTTCATCTTAATTTAGCAGTGCTTAGTATTCACTTTTCACCTGGGAAGGACTACATTACATTATTCTGTAAAAACCTGCTCAGCCCAGGGCAACTTTGAAAATAACCTTTACCTGACCCCTTTGTGTGATTGTATCCAGAAATTATAAACTATCTTCTGGAGAGAGAAATGTGCTCTAGTCCTTTTAATCCCTACACAACTTCTTTTCTAGGAATATTTGTTAAATTATCCTTTCTGAGAATTTCATCTTGTCTCCTCAAGAAAAGATACAATTTGACCTAATTTATATTATTGCCTATTATGTAGTATTATGTATTGTAACTTGCTTCCTTTTCAGCTGCTGTGGTTTAGGCTGACAATTTTTCTTTTGATAAATTGCTGTCAAATTGCAGGCCATTTGAAAAAAAAAATCTTATTTTTAAGCATGCGCTCTTTGAGTTGATTTTTTTTTTAATTGGAGCTCCCAACTTCATAGTTTGGTGGGAATTGTTCTGTCATCCCTGATTTCTGCAGCCTTCATTGCTGATATTCACCAACAGAAACAAATAATAGCTTTTTAAAAATCCCATGTCATCAGTAAAACTGGGAGTTTTACATAGATGATGCATATAATTGAGGAGTTTTTTGTCTGGGGAGACATCAATATGAAATCAGAATTAAAATAATTTAGGAAGGAAAATCTCATTAGTGTAGACCGGATTGACTTTTCCCTGAAGGATATGACAGTGTAACCCAAAACCAAAAACATGCCTTTCTCCTGGCTGTAATTCTTAACATTTTTAACTTATTAAAATAAGGTAAAATACTAAGGTACTGTCCTTCTTATAGCCCTTACAAGCCTTATAGCCCATGTTAAGAATAGGATATAATCATTCTACTCACTCCAGGGCTGTCACTTGAGATAGAGAGTGTGAGAGTGGTGCAGACGGTTTGGTTTTATTTGCTGTTGTGGGGAGAGCTGCCACTCATAGCAGTAGTAATAACCTATATAATTCAGCATTTGTAAATGTTTCTTCCTGCTAAGCAGCATTTTTATAAGGAAAGTCACCTTCTGTTTTTCCAGGAGGTACCTGTGTGACCTGCCATGTACTATGAGCAGACAGATTTATAGTGAGAGGATTTTCAGCAAAATCTGGAAGGAGTGGGCAAGGATGCTGAGTGATATATTTGATCAATCTGCACAGAAAACCACTCTGTTTTTAAGATAAAAAGACTATGGTGTGTATAAAAGGTTTTAGTAATTTCTAAATTGCAGTTTGTTATTGTAAATCCATTGAAAAGTTCCTGCACCTGATGATGCTGTCTGGGAATAAATAGGTAAGACATATTACAAAACACTCCTTGTGCTACTTAATTTTCAAGACGTTGCCATAAAGGTTTATGACTGCAGTGCAGTTGATCTCAAGAGAAGTGAAGAACTTTCGTTCTGAAATCCAACTTTGCACAGAAAACTGTATTAGCTAATAAACTTCAGAGCTGGAACTAGCAAGATGAGAGACTCCAAAACACCTAAAACTAAGAAAAGAGAAATTTCTTGAGTTTTGAAGGCAGAGACTGTGCTGGAGGGTTTTGCCATTCTTCTGCATTCAGTGGTTGGTAGGATAAAAAAATAGTTGCAGGCTCTGTGCAGAAGTCAGGTAAGGTGCCTCGCTGATTAACCCACAGTAAGAGCACCTTTGTGCTGCTGGGATAAGAACGAAGGGACTCCTAGAACTGTCTTTTTGTTTTCCATCATTTTGACATAACAAAATCTATGAATTATTCTTCAGTCTTCTGCTCTCTTAATAAATACAATTTCTAAGTAAATCTGACGTGAGCCAAGTGCTCTGGTTTTAGGAAGACAGTGAACAGATAAACAGGCCAAGAAGCAGACCACTGGGATCCCATTGCTTAACACTTTAGACAGAGACTCTCTGAACAATTCAGGTTGGAAGACACTCAGGTACTTTTAGTACATTTTCCAAATTATTTCCTTATGGTCTTTTCCTTCAGAATTCCAAGCAACTCCTTATATGTTGCATCTACACAAAGAAATTTCCTGCAGTTGGCATTAGTTGTACCTCACTAGTAAGCTGGGAGGAAACTTTTGGTGCAATATCAGAGTTTAGACAGGGTACCAAATTCAGCACTGAATTATACTTTTTTTTTTCTGAAGCCAATGAAAGTTCAAATCTTTTAGCAAAATATGAGCTTTATAAATCAAATTTTCAGGATTCCTTCCTTTCTGCTGGATTTATGTGCGTAGTGTGAAAAAATTACACTAAACTACTGTGAGGTCACGATATAGGTTTGTCTCTCATTAAAAGAGAAATGATCCCATTGTAAAACCAACTCACCTCACAGCTGTGTGGAAGACAAAATGACATTTTCTAGTTCATCTACCTTCATTCCTTTACTTTCTTGCTAAGGTCTTTTCAGTTATAAAACCTGTAGATTCTGATAATGAGGAGAGAAAACTGAGATGGGAGAATCTTGAACATTAGCCTTTTTAAAAAAAATTATGTGACCATACTTCTGCATAGTAGTGACAGTGGATAATTATTGCTTTCTTTTGAACTCAAATTTATATTTTTTTACAATCATCAGAACTTCATAAAACGAACTCTTCTGTTTCCAGTCCCATGCTTGTGTAAAATTAATGGTGAATGCTGGTAGAAAACATGGTGTGAATGTGATGAGAAAGATTTATCATCTGTGACCAGTTCCACCTCTAAAACAAATACCAGTCCATAAAAATTATACATTTCTTTTGGATATCCACAGGTAGCCATCACTTTGGAAAGTTTACTGTCATCTGTTGAGCAAATTATCTTTAGTCATTAAAGGGTTCAACCATCTCTCTTCTACACAAGGAATTTTTTAATGCAAAACATTCTGTAACTTTTGAAGAGAGCCCTGAACACTTTCTGCAATCAGTCCCATCACTGTTCCCTAGTGGAGTCTCTCTTAGCACAGAGGCTGGGTTTTCTACCCTCATTTCCAGTAGTTCAGGGAAGATCTAATTCATTAGAGGGTCATTCATGCTTTACTTATTCATAAATGAAGAGCTGAGGCATCATCTTAGATAAAATAAAAAATGAGTATTTTGAGAAAAATACAGGGTCTATCATGCCCTATATGACTTGGGTTTTGCTGTTTGCTTTCTATTTCTAGGGAGATATCCCTAAAGACTACTACTGAGTGAATATCTCTTAGTGTTAAGTCAATATTGTAATAAAAGCCCATTCAGAGATGCTGATTCTTGAACTGAGACTCCAGTGACTTTTCTTTGTGGATCTTTTTCTGTTCTGACACGAAGTTTCTATGCATTATTAAAAATAAATTGAGAGAATACCTTGAAGAAGTGCAATTTCTGAGCAGGCATTAATTAATTATTGAGACTCGCCTACACAAAGTTTAATTCCCTAGAACATAAACAAGTAAGAAGAAATCCGCGTATGCAATTTGTCCATTGTACAAAAGGATTGACAAGTTATTCATGGACCTGTCTGAAGTTGTGAGAAACATCAGCATGCTTGCACGCAGTGAGCCTTTCAAGCACTTTCCAGTAAGTTTGGAATATATTGGTGAAGAAAGTGCAGTATGGATAAAAGCTCTCCTAGTGCTTGCATTCTGATGTAGGAGGAATGATTTCTCCCAATTTTCATTAAACTAAAGTCATAGAAAAACCAGTATGCATTGACTCCTTCACAGGCTGCGTGTGCGTGCATGCAGCGAGCGGGTTCAGTGACGTCCCTCCTGACCTTGCCTTCGCAGAGACAAAGATGATGTTTTCACATACTCAGCTCTTTGATTTCCTTTCCACTAGCCATAATTAACATTTATTCAAGAAACATTAGGAAGAACATAAATATTTCAAAGAAGTTAATTACAGCATCCAAAACATCCTCCAAGCTATTCGTTTAATGAGGATGTGTTTTGTTCCTGCAATAGTGTAACATTAATATCATCAAGCAATTAAACAAAGCAAAACCAGATACAATAGAGAAAGACGTACTTTTTTCTCCTGTTTACAAGAATGTTTACTTGAATTTCAGTGAGTTCCTTGCATAAAGGTGACCATCATAAGCAATGCAAGCTTCCTATAAACTCAGATTCAAGCTTGGAGAGCGTGCTCTGTCAAAATTTGCACAAATTTCAGTAGAAATATTATCTTGGTATAAAATAGAGTCTGGACTTAGTGCAAATGTACATTTTTGTTAAAAGCTCTATTGTTTTCTCTAGTATATGACAAGGAGGATTACGGTTATGCCCAAATCAGTTTACCCTACCCATGTATCAGGAAATGCAAAACTACGCTGATGCCTTTAGTAAAAAGGCATAGTCTAAAATGAAATGGAGTTCATACTGGGTCGGAAGTACTGGAGGACTGTAGCCTGGTAGGATTCAGACAATGTAACTCATGGCACAAATAGGATTGAATGCTTAATGGCTACTCTTTTTGCCCCTTATCAGAAATCTGCTGAAAACAAAATTCACATTTCAAATGAAAGATTATCTAGCAATAAATATTTAAGGAAGAGAAAGGTATTAGATTTTTTTTCTTTTAATGGTAAATGGAAGATCAGAATTTTTCTACCTGGAAATTTTTTCTTATCATCTTCAAAATCTTCTAATATGTTTTTGTGCAAGGGGACTCAGCAAAATTTTTCAGTTTGCAGTATTAAAACACACTGTGCAAAAATGCAACTTCTGGGCTAATCAGAACCCTTTCACCTGAAACTAAAGTTTAATTGAAGATGTATCTTTTAATCACTATTTTTAAAGCACTCTGCACCATTCAACAGGTGCAGAATATTTACAGGTATCCTATGCTGAAATTATAATAGACTGTCATTTATTTTATTTCACAATATATTTAACAAGCATGTAATAACTAAAATGCATAACAAATTAAATCCTTCCTTAGGCTAAAGCTTGGGACACTGATTCATGCATTTGAATCAAGATAGATTAGGGAGACACATTTCAGCACTGATGGCCTCTCCATTTATGATAATGTCTTTAAATAAATGTGTTCTGCTTTTATTAACAAAAAACAGAACTAAATGCAATCCCTCAATTTAGATTGTTTTAAAACAACTCTTTTAATTAGGTAGGTATAAATAGAGTCATACATACAAATTACAGGCTTCCTCAGTCTATGTACTGGTGTGGTAACTGGCTTTCCATTGACAGGAAGACTGGCTGGCCCCAGTTGTATTAAGGAAAGCTTTGCTACTGAATCTGATAGAGAAGATGCTTCCTCTACAAAAGGAATTTTATGGCATCTTAGCATGCTGCTTGGCAAAGCTTCCACAATTTTGATGGCCTATCAAAGTGTCCAGCGTGGCAGAGCCCACTTGGTTGCACGTACAAGTGATAAAGGTGAAGGCAAAGAGCAGACATCAACGCTACGGCTGCAAATCAAAGTTTGGTTTTGTTTCACAGTAACAACCACTGCTCTTGTCAGGCAGATTTACTCCACTACACACTATTTAGCCCCCAGTCAAAACCCCTGAAATGCTAAAAAAGAACTGCAAGTTGTTTTGGAAAACGACAGTCTCTAATATTGTACCGTTGTCTCATTGCTGGACCGTGATGTACTATTTCCTTCAACAGTCAGAAAAAAAAGCAACCAAGAAAAAAATAGGAGTGACTGGAAAAAGAAGGGAGAACAAATCATGGTCTCCATAGCATTGGAGCAGCACCTCAGCTGGGCAGGATCTTCCTGGAGCAAATGGTGAGAAAGCAGGGACATGCACCATTCTTCAGAGCCAGGCCTTGCTGCTGGGTTTGGTGTGAGGAACAGGTCAGCACCAGCTCGAGCATCCTGCTGGGAGTGACAGCCATCATTTGCTGGATCTGGTAGCAGACTCGGGCAGCTGCTCTGGTAAGCCAGGGCTTGCTGTGCTTCAGGAATGGCTGGACTAAACGGCCCAAGTGTCTTAACAGATTTGGAGCCTGTGTACTTTTGACTGTCGTATAATGTAGTTGCTTTTGTTATCTACAAGCATAAATAACACCTCGGAGCAAGGTCTGCAGCTGTATTTTAGGTAAAATACCTTGCTAAGCACAGTGTTAAGATTTTAATCGCTAAATATTACCACATCACTGAGTTCTGTTTCATGGTGTGGCACGGTGTGTGTATTTAAGGCATAGGAAAAGTCAGGAGTCAGTCACACCCCTGCAGCCAGGGCGTCTTCAGAGAACTCGGCGACCAGTCGGCAAGTGCCAAGGCAGAGGGGTGCCCATCCCCAGAGCCCCACATCCCAGCCACCCACGGTTTCTCCCACATGCCAGCTCCATGAGTCTTTACTCCCAGGTTCAGCTAGCTGGGGACAAATCTGCGTCCGACGTCCCCACTTTAAACCACGCCGCTTCTCCCCGCTTCACCGGGCTGGGACTGTGTCTGAACATTCCCCTTTGCCAGTCTCATTTCATCACTCCGAACGCCCGGGCAGGGTAGGGCAGAAGGTGAACGTTCTGCGCCAGCCACCGCGGCTCCTGCCAGGGCTCGGAGGGATTAAAACACGGATTTTTCTTAAGGAGGGGGTTAAATAAAGGGTCTGGAGCCTGGCCAGCCCCTCGCCTCTGTGCCAAGCGGGGGCACCCGCCGCCCCAGTACGGGTTCCAGCGGACCGGCCCCGGGGCGGAGCGGGGTGAGTCACCCGCCTCCAGCCCCCGGGGGGAGCGGGGCAGCCCTCCCCGAGCCAGCCTGAGGCTCGTCCACGTGTCGGGGGGATTTAAAAAGTTGGGACAGCGAGGACATGCCCAGAAGAGCGGCTGGCAGAGCGGCAGCTCCGGGGACTCCGCGGACATGGGACACCCCTGCCACCAGCAGCCCCCCGCGGCCACCCCGCAGCGCAGCTGGAAGAAGGCAGGGGACGGCGCGGCGCTGCCCGGGTCCCCGCGCCTCCTCCTCTTCGTCCTCCTCGCCTCCTCGATGTCTGCTTGCAAAGGTGAGGAGCATCCCCCCACAACCCCTTCTTGCGCTGCCAGCTCCGCACATTATTAGGGGGCAGGGGTGCCCGCAGCCTGCAGCCTTGCGGGCCGGGGGCAGCGGCGCGGCTGGAGCGAGGTAAAGATGCGCTGGAGGTCGCAGCTGCTGGGCACGGTTTTTGGGAGGCTTCTTCCCCTTATCCCGGCAGGATTACTCCGTCCTGGCAAAACACTCTAGCTACTTGGGCAATTGGCTTTTGTTAAAAGAGATTTAAGTATCATTTACTCTGATTTAAAAGGTAAGAAAAGAGATGAAACTACATGTATCACAGAATTGCAGGAAAATTTAGGACCCTCTGGCAGACACTTAGGCCAACCTGTAGCAATTATTTATCACTTAAGGAATCCTGAAAGTTGCTATTTTTCTTTAGCAGGGAGTGCTTGTGAAAGGAGCATATCTAATGGGCTGTTTAACAAACCGTACTCTCTTTTCTACTCTATTTTCCCATCTCAGATAGATTAACTGCTTACACCTTGTAAAGTAACATTACAAAATGCTGTGCAAGGACTATTTCTATTTCGTTTGTATTGTATGTGTGTGAGTTGCTTTAGTTATGAGTTTTTGTTCTGCTTCGTTGTGTTTTTTTAATATCAATAATAAAAGAAATCTAATTACAGTATACTTAATATTATGTTAAAAATAAATACTGAAGATATGGAAGAGGGGAGAGAAGGAAAAGGAAGGCAAGGAAGGTCAATGACACGCAGTATTTCATCACTGTTCTTACACAAATGATTGCCAGGTGCTCGTTTAGGGAGAGCAGTAGAGAGAGGATGTAAGAGGTGAATCCAAGGTTGTGCATCTGGCATTCCACTGCCTTGAAAGAAGTTGAATTTTTAAAAGATGGCAGATTGAAGGATAAGAGAGAAAATGTATTGTAGACAATGTTGATTTTGCAGGAGGATTTCCTCCTCCACGTTCCTTTTGAATATTACTCTTTTCCTTGATAGCACTCGCTTCTCTCTCTCTGTCTCTCTGTCTCTCTCTCTCTGTCTCTCTGTGTCTCTGTCTCCTGTCTCATCTCTTTGGTCTCTCTCTCCCCTGCCCCACTTTGCCCTCACTCTACCTCCCTCCCTTCCTCCCCCTCCCCATCCATCTCCTCTCCCTCTCTCTCTTTTTTCCCTTCCCCCTATGGTTGTTTTGTGTATTACAAAATAACTTAATGTTTCGCTGTGTGCGCTGTGTGTGCTGTTGTGCATGTGTGTAAATGAACGAAGTCCTGTAGGTTCTGCAGCGCTGTTCTGGATGGGGTGACGGAGGGCCACCGCCCAGCCCTTGGAGCAAGACAGTCCTAGCTGCACAAAACAGATGGGATTGCACATGAAATAAGAACTTTTGAGTATGTGCAGAAGGGTAGAGGAAAATGAGGAGTGGGTGAAATAATTTATCTTCTCTGTCCAGAAGTTTATGCTGGCCAAGAAAAAAGAGAAAGTTGTAATATTCGGGCTTTCTTGCTTGCTGCCCTAAGCTTTACTAATTAATTTTAATGAATTTCTTTGTCTCCCTCTGAAAAACCTTGGAAACAAGGCGATGGCAAGAAGCAGTGTTCAGAGGCAGGCAGGCAATGCTTTGATGGGGAAGGTGTGCTAATCTGCAGTGTTGCCCAGTTCCACTCTTTGCAACCAGGACACCTGTCCTAGGCAATACTAATTTAAGGGTAGAAGACAAAGTAAGACAACTGTAGCACCTTTAATTTATTTGGCATTTTTCCTTGAAATGAAACAAATAATTGGAAATCAGTTTTCTTGTTATGTGAACATCTCAGAGATTTAAAAAAAACTTCTATATAGTGTGAAATTTAGAGCCCCTCTAATTTTTGGGGGGGCAAAGCCAGCATCCCTAATAATTAGTCACCTTAAGTCTGTGCCAGTACAAAAATGTGGTTTTGAAATCCGTCCCTTAACCCCTGGAACTAACTACTGTTGTGATTATTGTTATTAGGGATAAATGCAAAACAGAGTTATTGGCATTTACATTCTGCTCACCTGGCATTCTAGCTAAGTCTACCTTCACCTCTTTTTTGTTTAATTCGGTTCAATTCTTTAAAAAAAGTGTGACCATATGTAATTTTAGACTGCCTGTGAGGTTATAAAATCTCTATTAAGCTGAGGTCTTTAAGAACAGAGTGTGAACTGGTTAAGTGGGTCTCATGGGCAGCAGCAGAGAGATAAATTAGATGACTCTGTAGGGTATCCTGCAGTGCTAGGCATGTATAGATAAAGCGTGACCCTCTCCAGCAGCAGTTTCGCTCCTGTGGGAGTTAAGCACATCCCCTCACTGATATGATTGCGTGGTGTCTAGTGTACTCACAACTCAGTGATGCTCATTTCTGTTATTTACAGAGACTCCAACAATACACTGCTATCAGAAATACACTGCCAGGTGAAATAACAATGTGGTAAGAGGGATATTCTGGACCCTGAGTTAAAAGGGACTCTGGGACAGTGGCTTCCAGGTCTGCAGCCTGGGTGGGAAGAGATAGAGAGCGGAGCTGCCCCAAGCTAAGCATACCATCACCACATCATTATGCAATTAATAACACATTTAGTCTTCTAACAGACCAATCTTTTCCACATCACACATGCCAGACAGAAGAAACGAAGCCAGTTACATACGTACTGTCTACCACATTCTCAAAAACACCATGTTCATATCATGGGCACTATTCAAATGCAGGTGTACATTACATAGCATGTGTTCAATTCTTCAGTTGTAGATACAAGAAGGCAAGAGGTAGGATCCAGATTTTCAACTTGCAATGTGTGTGGTGGAGGTGAGCAGAGTTCTCAAAAAGCTGGAATGTGCTTTCCTGAGCAGGTCTCAGTGAAACCTAAGTAACTTCCCCACTGTTTATTGCTAAGAGACGTGAGTGTCCGTATCTGCTGTTGAACTTGTGAAGAAGCATCCTGCTGTGCTGCTGAAACAGAACAGGCAAAAACTACTGGACAAACCCCAGAACACCCAGGGTTGCAGACTTCCTTGGACCAAGCAGCTCTCGGATATTGCAGTTACTAGGTGTACTAGGTATCCCAGAGTTTTAATCTAAATGTCTGACATGGAATACTTATACAAATGACCTTTGCTGTACAGCACTGCTAAGCATGGTTTGTGCTTCCAGGTGCTCCAATGCCATCCCAAGTACTCGAGTCAGATGAGGATTTGCAGCTGTTGAAAGAGGTAAGCATCATCTGCCATGTGGTATCCTCCCCTTTCCTCTGTGCCCATCCTTGCTACAGTCACACCTCACTATACAGTATTTCTCTTGCACAGAGTTCAGGTACATTTTCTTCCAGTTCTGCTTCTCCTGTATGTCTCCTATCCTGGCACCAGCAAAGAAGTGAAGTATCCAATTTTCCAGATATTCTGAACAGTTGCTTCAGGAGGATGTTGGGGCTGAGCTTTGAGATGTCATTCTGAGAAGAGACTGTCTTGTCTCAATGGAGAGCTATTTTTGCTAACAATTGTCATTTAAGTATCAATGACCAGGCAGCCACTGTCCCTGGAAGCATCACCGTGTCTCATCTGGTAGTTTCATAGTCTGTACATGAAACGCAGGAATTGTTTCAGCGCATCCAGTCTTACCTCCTGCATCTTCTGTTCTGCACACAGGGCTGGGACACTGTGTTTAATCCTATCCTAACCTCCCAATTTACTAGCTAAAGGATAACATACTGTGTCAATTAGCCCCTCCAACATTTGGCTACTGATTAGTACCATAACTTCCACTCTCATCTCTGAAATGAACTTTTGTTTTGACTCTGGGGAGTAAGGCATGTGTTAACACAGGCTCCTCCCTGCCCTTTTGGAGCAGATGGAGTGGCAGGACATAACATGCAGAGATGGTTTAGCCTGCAACTTGCGTGCCCTGGTGTTGCATGTTGCTATAACCTCCAACTACTGTGTTGACATTTAATTTAGTAGCTTCTGATAACAATGCAAAGAAAGTGACTCCTGAGGGGGGAAGATGCAGAGAGCAAATTTCTTCCATTTGAGACTATTACAGGAGACATTCTCCTTACTGTTACCTCCCCATAGTTCATATTGGAAGTGCTGACTCAACACCTAATCTATTTCCAGACTGGCACTTGAACAAGCTCTTGTGATGTTTATCTCCTGGAAAAAATGGTCTCTTGGGAAGTAAGATCCTGATAACTATAAGGAGTTTTTGAAAATGAGTTATTTACATTCTGGATTTAAAAAGCTGTTTTATACATTTCTACATGTCTTGATAAGATTTTCTATCTCTAAGATTTGTCCCTGTGGTGACTGAAAACAAAGGCAGAGGTCTTGTTGATTTCAGTGAAGAAAACAGTATGCATAAGATACTGAATTTTGCAAAATTTTGTAATAGAAGCAATATAAAAATTACCATTATAACTAGAATTATGCAGAACTGGAAAGGGTCTAAGGAAAGAGAATTAGGTATGTAGCTATATGCCCTAAATCAACCCGATTACTCACTCACACTAGTTCACCAGAGCTTCTTAAAGTGCAAATAATCATTCTTCCCTGTTTGCTACTTTACTACTAGATCATTCAGGAGAAACCCTGCCTCTAAATAAACCTAGTATTTTCCAGGAATAGGTCTGTGTTTAGAAAGATAAGAATTTCGCAACCAAGTATTTTGTTTCTTTACTTGTCTCTTACTTCCTTTTTTTTCTTTATGTTATTTAACCAACCCCAAACAACCTGCAATCTTCTACCCCCAGGCCACATTTCTGAGATAGGAGAGCAAATTATGGAGAAGATGCATAAAAGATAGAAACTATTACTTTTTTTAAAAGGACCTGACAGAAATTGTGGCTTTTCCTCAACCCTTGCTTTGTCCATGAAGGTTTTAGCTGAGAGATACCTTTGTGTTGAACACAAATCAATCTCTGGCTTGCTCTGCTACTGAGTTATGGTGGTTCTCTGAGTCAAGTAAATAAATAAATAAAAACCAAACACAAACAATCCCCAAGTGGGAACAGCATGTTTTATGACATAAACTTCCAAAATTCCTTCAGCTTAGTTTTATCTCATTCATTGCTGACTTCTTCCTCTATGCTTTCTTGCTCTGAAAGTAGTGAAGCTGAACTAATACACCCAAATACCTGCAAGATGAAGGTAAAAGAGAAGGGAGAGGATGTGTTACCAACAAAACCTATTTGAAAAGGGAATCCTATGAGCTATTAGTTTTCCCACTATGTCTGCTAATGCTTTCTTATAGATTGTCTCTATAGAAATGAATCATCTCTTGTCTTCAAGTGCTCAGATACGTATTATTTTTTTTAATTGCTTTTTTTCATTTAATGTTTTCATTGCTAAAGAATGCTGTTTAGGGCTTTTTGTCTATAATAAATTTGCAAGAACAATTGCACTGACTGCTTTATTAAAATAACCAACACTATGTTTTTTATGCGGCCTATGAACAACATAAGTGGCAAAGAATTTTTTCATCTTACACTATCAAATGTTAAACGGAAAAAAATAGCATATACTGAAGGAGGTTTCTATTGATACAACTTTAAAGCTATTTAATAAAAATTTAAACTGCTTTTTTCATCATTATTAAACTGTGCAATTTCAGTTGAAGTGCTGGAGATTTTTCTTTTCCTTACAGAATACTTTGAGCTTTCAGCGCTGGTAATATTGTTTCTATTAAATCAAATACTTTTTATTCAATTTCTTATCCCTTCTCTATTAATAACTCCACTAAAAATTAGTCAGTATTATGGTGTTCTTTCATCTTGGAAAAGATGCAACAGAAGGAGGATGTAATTAACACAAGGTTATGAAGTGTAGGGAGAGGATGGCTAGGAACCACTTCTTCAGTATATCTTGCAAGACAAGATCATGACAGCACAGAATGAAGATAGCTTTGAAAAGACTGGTGAAGCAGTAGCGGTGTTTCACACAGCGTTTAGGAGACTGTTGGCTCAGGACACTGTGGGTGCTAAAAGTGTACTGTGGTTCAGAGAGATATTGGCCAAAGTCACAGCACAGAAGTTCATGGAGCTTTATTACAAAGACCTGCTTCCAACTTAAAGTGCTTGCACTACAGATTGCTGGTGGTTGGAGAGCACGGGCTTTTCTTCACCACTGGTCTTGTCTTAGGCTCTTCCTCGGTGTCAACATTTGGACATTTTTGGAGATAAGTTGCAGAACTAAATGGACATTTGTTTTTGTCCAGATGAAATGGGACTTGGGATTTCTTGATTTGGTTTGTGGATTTATTTGTCTTGGTTTTGTGTCTGTGTGTGTCCCATTCTAGTCTGCATGGACATATCTAAGTTTATCAGCAACGGCTCGTTCCACAGTGCTCTTAGGGTTTAGATCCCTTGAACTATATTGAATATATCTCTCACTGTGATTTGGGAACCGCCTCCTTTGCACAAGATCATAGAAACACACAACAGTTTGTGTCAGAGGGGATCTTAAAGATCATCTAGATCCAATCCCTTTTTCATGGGCAGGCACCTTCCACTAGACCAGCTTGCTCAAAGCCTCATCCAGCCTGGACTTGAACATTTCCAGGGATGGAAGTGTTCCTCATTTGCTATAGAAATCAGTGCAAACCTCAGCTATTGGCTGCCTGGTGACACAGGTTGACTGGCATGCATTAGATGAGCCAGCATATATCATAATAACTCAAGGCACGTGTATGTCATACACCTGCAAGGATGCTGGAATCCAACTGAAAGAGTTGTGTTTGAGGATTGATCCTTGAATTCCGTGCCCAGTTTTGTCATATTCCTCACAGTTTTGTATAATGCAAAGATATTGCAGAAGAGATTCAAGTTCATGGTCCATATCCCAGATGCTTACAACCGTAATTTAAAGTACGACAGTCTGAGAAGTTTACAGTTAACAGGGGCATGTGGTGGGTAAGAGAATAAAGGTCACAGATTTGCTCAGATCAAGCAAGTATAAGGGGTTTTGTTGTTGTTGCTGCTGTTTTTTTCCTTTTTATGTGGTTAAGGCCTTTTGCCCCTTTGAATGCAAATTACTTAATGAATGGACCTATAAGAAAAGTCTTACTGTAGACAAGCTTGCCATGCCATTAACTGCACTGACCTGTTTCTGAAAATATACATATTTCACTTGCTTTTATTACTCTGACTTCTTAAAAAAAGTGTGTGAACTTTTGCAGATAGACAATGCATGTTCTGCTTACCTGTCCACAGATTCTCAGCCTCAGGTGAGTCAGACAGAGGTAACTTTATTATTTGGATACTGTTTATTATATGTAGTAGAATTGGAAGTGTGATATGTGAGTTCATGTTTTCTTTGCATTAGGTGTCCAGTACACTGGAAGAACTTTGTTTTTTGGTCATGGGATTTCTCCAGAAACCACAGGTAACATACACAAAAGACTGCCTAGCATTTCTGAAGCCTTATCTCTCACTGTGCCGTTGTCTACAATGAATTCTGAGGACCCAGTATGCAAAGTGTCACTCAGTGCTGAAAGCCATTCTATCAGTTCTTACTCTGAAAGGCTATGTGTCAGAATGCAACACCTCATAAAGACAGCAGGGAGACATCAGTGTTTGGAATTTAGTCTCCAGGTTGGATAGAAGGTTTTAGGTGTTTTTATTGCTCTAGATTGGAAAAATTATAAGACCTCAATGGAGACAGCAATTTACTTAAGAGAGTCTAGAGATGTAGAAAGGAGCATCTGCTAAACACATCTAACTCTTCTAGGGCAGAGTGTCAGTGGTCTCTACAGAGTTTGAAATGATTAGTTACATTGATAAGAAAAGACATACAATACATCTGTCAAGGAAGAATGCTATTCCAACCCAACTCAGTACTGAAAAGATTATAATGTACTCAAAATTGTCCGTTGCTTTTTTTATTTTAATGAATAAAAGCCTCTCTACCAACTATTATTCCCACAGGGTTTAGATGAGAAAGACAACACCAAAAGGGTAAGATGCCTATGTATGTTTTACATTCACACTAAAAATAGCAAGAAAATCATAACACTCTTGCCCTCTTTTGTAGTAAAACCCCACTTTTAATTTTTTCGAACAGTTCTTATTTCATTATTCTAAGACTCATGACTCGGGCAACTCAGACATCATGGTAAGTGGCATAGCACCTCCTTGTGAGTGAGTACATGTGTGCTTGTGTGTAAAACCAAGGCAATGGTCCTTTTTGCAGTGTCTCTTCAACTGTATAGCAAGCTTAGGACTAGGAGTTGCTAGTCACTAAACTAGTGTTTAAGATACAGAAAGTGTTTTAATAATATGAGAGAGGATCATCAATACTATAAAGGTGTGCAAAAAAACCCACAAAACCCTAACAAACTCGACCAAACATTCATGGAATTCCAACTGATTCTTAATCTTGTAGTTTCAAATGTTAAGAATGAGATCAAATGCTTTCTTCTGGTATTGAAACATAGCATATGCAGTGAAATAATGAGGACTTACAGGAGCTAAGAACATGACCGTAACTATTAAAAACTCATAATGCATTTTTATTAATGATTAATTAAACTGTATTAATTCATTTGCATGTGTCATAAATATGTAGCAGGCAAAATAGTGTTTAAGTCTCACTCAGACTTTGGATTACATTTTGAATGAAAAATATGGTTTAAACCATAGCCAAGAATTGTTGCTCTAAAAGTATTCTCATAAACCAACAAATCAACTATGTGTGATCCATTCCTGCTTTTAAAGTGCAAACATACTCTGTTATTTGTGTGCATCTGTGCACCATAGGATTTTGAGAAAGTTAAACATATTCATATTTTCTCGTTTCTTAACAATCATTCTTACATGCTAATGTCCATTTTTGCCTTGTTCTTTACATTTCTTCAGAAATGTGATGTTATTTCCTAGGAAGTGATATGAGGGTCAATGTTTTCATGATTGAGCTGCTTTGTAGGCTTTAATGGTAATCAAGACACATTGAAAGGAGCTGTTTTGGCTGCTGGTCCTACGTAAAAGGATACTGCATCCCACTTCATCACCATCCTGAGTACCTTTGGCCCCATCCCCAGAGATTACCGCTTTCTCACCTCTTTTGGTTTAGCTGTTCAGATTATTATTTTCTAGCCATTCTCAGAGATACTAACTTAGGTGAGATCCATCATTCCTTAGCTTTGTAACCTCTCTCCACTGGCTTCAAGACAGAGTCCAAGTGGCCAGCTGGGATGTCCATCAAGTCCTTCACCCATGTCAGACTTCTCATTTTTTTAGATATTATGATGCCATATTGCCTACCTTAGGCAGATGGCACAAAACTGGCTCCAAATAAGCATGTTCTTTTTACCTAATAAGTACAATAACACTTTGGTAACTCTGGTTACTCCATATATTACAATTCTCTTAATTGCATTACTTTTCTAAGAAGTATTTATCAAAAATGCATTATGTTTAAAATTACATTTATATGAGTTGAAGGTTTAAATTGGTTAATGGAACACAGGTTTTTATTCTTTATTTCTCACTGTGGACCTCTCTCCACAAGGCCACATGGTTGTGTTTTGCCAGGGTGGGCACTTAGGCTGCACACAATGCCACTGTGCTTAACCAGGCTGTCTGCAAACATAAAGTCTCGTTGAACAAAAGGAATTTCATGATTGAAACTTAGATAGACTGACCAGTGCCATGGTTACAGATATCACTTGAGAATGAATCTCTCCTGTACACTGTTCTCTAGCAACAAAACATTTTTCTTGTTGCCATTTATTTTGAAATTAAATGAACTCTCCAGTACAACAGAGGCTGAAGTTGGGAACTTCCATAGTAGAAAATTGTAGAAGTGTTAGTAGGAATACTTTACAGAAGTATTCTCAGTACCACTCATAGAAACTGATCAAAGTTTGAATAATTCCAGGAGTCTGTCAATAGTTCTGAACTTTCAATTAGTAGAGGTGAGGATGCATATCTTTTCCCTCCATCACTCTGTGTAGTGTAAATATAAATGTTGGTACCTCTTTGTTGTCAAGTCAAAATGTTAAAAAAGTTAAGTTTCTCAATTAACATCTTCAGTCCTTTTTTTGGTGCGTGTTTGGTCCATAACCCAATACTGCAGAAAGAGACTTTTTTAGCATCATAAGGTCCAAATTTCATTATTGCTCATGTGTGTGTTCGTGTCCTCTCAGTCGTCTGTCCTGCATCCTTTACTGCAACTCGTTCCTCAGCTTAATGAGAGAAGACTGAAGAGATACAAACTGGACGTATGTAAACTTAAACTCTGCATGCTTGTGTTCTCACACTTTGTAAATCATTAGCTTTTCTAAAAATATCCTTGTAGACCTTTCTGCTAATATATTTTGGTAGGACTACCTGACTCTTGGTGCCATAGAATGTGCTTTGGGAAGGGTTCATCTTGCTGCTTTTTTTTTTCCTCATATTGGGAAGAAAAACAGAACCTGCTGTACATAAATACATCCATCTCTCTCCCTGAGTAGATAGATAAGGAATTGAAAAGAAGGATGGGTGAAGGACGAAACATGCTTTATTAAATTCATTCTTTCTTCCCAGTTCGGAACAATACCAGATTTTGTCATGGATTTGGTTTCTCTATCTTCATGATTACATATGTTTCTGTGTACACATATACATGCAGATTTGTGGATAAACACGCATATATATTACAGCATGTATTTACTTTTTTAGTGTCTCCAAACCTTTGGAGGCTTAGAAGGCAGGTGTTACAAACATGACAGATTTTTAGCTTCAGCTGTTTTCTAATACCAAACTTCTGACATGAACTCAAGAACACTATGTAATCTTTTAGAAGTGTCTGGCTGTAAGCAGAAAATGACATATTAACATAAATCACAATTCCTCATTAATAATTGTACTCTTGATTCCTTTTACATTCTAGATCAATTTCTTAAACTTGCAACAGCTGCCTATTTTGTTTCTGTTTTCAGTTTTGTTCACATATTGAATAGAAAAGCTAGAAAAATAATTACATATAAATACCATAAGACATTAAAATGGTAATGTATAGAAAAGTTTTTATCCTTTTGAAATATAAAAAAATTATAGTAGTGAACAGATTATAAATCTGAGATAGGTATTTCAAATGCAGGTAATGCTAGAATGAGATGAACAATATAAATAAAAGTCATACAGATGTTTTATGTACAGCAAGAAACTGAGTATAATGCTATACATGGTTAACTGAAGTCAGAATTAAAATCAAGACCCAAATATTAGGTGTAGTTTAAACCCTACTTCCTTTGAAAGCTTCCCTGGATTGAATCTACTCCTGTAGTTTGGAAATAATGGGAGACATCCTGTTTTACACAATTCTCACAGCATTAGACTAGAGCATGGAGTGATTTCTTCTATGACAACTCAGTTTATGATATTTACCCAAGAGCTCACATGGCTCCAGTTTTTAATTGAGAAATACCAGCATTGCTTACTAAATGCCATCTAAATTTTATGTTCTGGTAAGCATAACATTTAGACTATTTTGTTTCTCAATTGACTTGTTTCCTCACCTGCAGGATGGACACATCACTCGTATCTGATACTAAGAGAAGTAAATAAAATACTGTGATTAAGCTTATGTGTTCTCTAATAATGAAGGTCACATTAAAGCAACTGGATACTTCATGCTTTGTACTTGTGACATTTAAATGGGATTTCTATTGTCTTCATCATTCGTTATCCCCCCTTGCTATAAAGATCAGTAGACAGTTGTTTCACCCTGTGTGCAGCATAGACAAGATAGAATATCGTAAGAGCTGCTCTTTGGGAGTTAATGTGAGAGGGGTGGTTATGGTACACCTCTGGGAACAGTCTGGAGTCTCATTCTTGGGAGGAGCCCAGCTTATCATTATTGCTGAGATTTAAGCTTTGCCGTGTTGTCTTCCTGCAAGATGCAAAACCCAACTCTGCTTTATCTGTAGAGACTCCACTACCATGACGACACTCTGGCTGTGTCTGGGTAATGAAACCTGGAAAATCAAAGACAAAGGCTGTTCATCATTTCCATTCTAAAGCAATCTGAGCTGAGCTAAAACTCTAGGTGGAATTCGGCCCCCATTCATGTTTTCTGCTATTTCTACATGACAACATGAACTTCTTGTTGCTGACATGGGGAAATGCACAAAAAACCCTTAAGGGGCAAGACTGTATGTAGTACTGAACACTTTTGATATGTACGTAAACAACCTCTCTATAGGAATTAATTTACAGCAGTAGATACAATTTAAAATACCTTTTTTTCCAGGAAGAACTTCAAGGACCTGGAGTGATTCAAAGCAGAGGCTACTTTTTCTACAGGGTATGATTTGTTTGACTTTTTTTCTTTTTGTTTTGTGATGAGAGTTACAAAAAAACCCAAAAACCCTCACTAGAGAAAACACGGAATTACAGAAAGAATTACTGTGATTGAGAAAACTTTTTTTCAATAAGAGCATTCAAATATATAGGACTGCTCAAGATCTGCTCCTAATATTTTCTTGGATTAAAATAAAGGCATGGTAGGAATTTTTAAAAGCATATTTCTAGGTTTCTGTATACATGATACTTTGCTATGCCTTAAGAAGTAATTGGTTATTATGTATCTAATTCTCAGAGAAAGTTCTAGAAAATATGGCATCTTGGACAATCTTTCTAAAGCATTGTTCAACATGGCCTGTTTGCATATGATATAGATACAATGCCATGCTTATACACTGCACTAGGACTGACTTTGCCATTTTCCTTGTGTTTTGGCCAGTAAGGTAAGAAACTAGATACAGAAATTCTCATGAGACTGAATCTGATGTGTTCATCTTTTATGCCGTAGAGCCTTTATACTTCGATTTAGCAAAACTGAGAAGATGGCAAGTCAACTTAATAATAATTTTCTTGATTTTGGTTAGTATTTCTACTTAAATAAGAAGGTGGCTAATGGCTCTAAATTAGAATTGGATACAGTTGGACTTGATGATCTTAAAGGTTTTTTTTTTTTTTGCAGCCTAAATTATTCTATAATTCTAATGAAAAGACCACAAGTTTGTATAGTTACGTTTCTTATGTACCAGGCTTGGATCTTTATGACAGGCCAGATTTATGGGTAATACATAACATTGGTGCATTCATGCTTCCAGAGTAAAAGGCAAATCCTTATCAAGCTCAGTAAGAAATTTTTTGTCAGCTTTAATAGAGGTTGTATCAAGTCCCAAAGTAGTGCAAAATATTTCTGAAAATGACCACAGTGAAAAGGAAGAAAGTTTTTTGCAAAGAACACAATCTAAAAATAAAATAATTGAGAGTGACATATATTTGTTTGTTAATAGCAAGAAACACTCATAATACAATAATAACAACAATCAGAAAGCACATTTTAAGAAAATATGTAAAGAATAAGGGATAATGATTTCTTAGAGTGATTTCTTGTGGCTTTCTCCTCCTTATAAAATCATACAAGATAGACATAATTCATTCTTCAATTGATATGCAGTAATTTTTACTGTATTATTCTCCTCCAGAGGTAGGTATAGATTAAACAATAACTTATTTCAGGTATATCTTTGATGATAATCACAATGACACTACTGAGAAGTTTACCAATTTCTATACACCAAGTTGTCTGGGGCTTTGTTACTAAATTCTGTCAGTTTTATAAAGCCCTTACTGAATATTTGTCTTTCAGCCACGTAATGGAAGGAGATCAGTGGATTTTCACTAAGGAGGTATTTATTTAATACTTTTAATCATGATCTACATATAAATAATTTTATTTTTAGCCAAATAGACCACAATATTTATGTTGAGAAGTAGTCTCAGAAAGCCTTTAACTGTGTTGTCAACTCAGATTTCCACCCACAAACTTCTCCCAGATATGTTAAATACACTTATCTTCAGATGAAGTGACCAGAAGATGTAAGTACTCAGTTCCTAGAACAGAGAAAACAGAGGGGTTTCAGACAGAAAGAAGTGGAAAATATCCCAGGTTTGTAAACAGTTTGGAAAGTACTGATGATGATAAGTATATCTAAGGAAGAACTGATTCAACTACCTGTCAAATGCATACTGAGAAGTAAACTGACATCCTGAAGGTAATCCCCTAATCTTACAAAGATAAAAAATACTGAAACTTAGTACTGACTTCAGGATTTAATTTCATTGCATTCAAATATTTGGAGAGATATTAAAAAGTATGTACCAATATTATAATGCTCTCTTTTCTAATGTATTTTCTACCTCTGTCAAATTTTAAGTGTTATATCCAACTTAGTGTTATAACAACAGCTAATGTTTTTTCTTATTTTTCAGGATTTTAGATTCCTGACCTAGAATAATACTGCAGGAATGCTGAGTACATGGACATACTGTTTCCCTTACAAAAATTATTCATTACTAATGTACAATTAAAAATGACTTGAATGTAAGTGTTCTTAAACCAGATTCTGTTAAGGATTCAGAAGTTCTTTACTTTCTTGATTATATTAAAAGCATATTAAAATTATTTGTTTCCTAGTGTTATGATGTTTACAACCACATGTAATTCAACTGTAAAAAAGTCAGTGTGTGCATGCAACAGACATTGCCTCTAACAAGACTTTAAAGCAAATCTTCCCTTCTAAATAAAGGCCCTCAGTTGGAGAGGTGTTTTAATTAGAATGTTTGCAATATAGATTATTGCACTTTTTTCAGAATATATTGTAAAGTGATTTTTGCAGTTTTTAAAATCACAGCTTATCCAAGCACGGCAAACAAATAATGGTTTGGTATTCAAGATTATGTTCTTTACCCCTGTATCACCTCCGCTGTAGACTGTGGACTTGTGTCAGACTGCAGTCAAGCTCCGTGCTCTGCAGGTGATCTATGGAACTACATGGATGATAAAGGAGCTTGGCAATCCCTAATAAACCTCAAGGTTAATAGTGTTTCACTGGCTGAAAAAAAGAGATGAGAATCCTTATTCCCTTAATAAAAGGAACTTGAAGAAGTTACATGTTTTGAAGAAATATCTTGACTTTAATTCAACTAAAATATAATGGCATCATTTTTTTAGCTATTATGAACACAGATACGCTGTGGTTCTCATTCAGAAGAAGACTTAATTGAAATTGGGATTAGGATTCACTTTAAAACTAAACTGCTTTTGATGGAGACTTAAAGAAACTACTCAGAAGCACAAGTTAGCCTCACAATCTTCCCAGCTTCTCTCTCTGAGTTTATTTTCAAACCAGAATTGTGTTAAACAATGATGTTGAGGTTGTAATTATGTTGTAAGTAACTAGTCTTTCAGAACTAGATGATCTGTAAGGTCTTTTCCAACCCTAACCATTCCACAAATCTCCAATTCAGTGTAGAAGCTGACTAAAGTTTTTGATATTGTATTGCTGGTCACGGTTTGAATTGACCTCAGCATTACTACTCCTACTTCTGGAATTTTGGATGAGCAACAAAACTTCAGAAGGTACCTGGGAAAATGATGGCCTCAGAGGAAGCCAAATTGAGAAGACATTTTCCTCTTGCCCACTTGTTTTTGCTCTGCTGTTCACTGTGTCTCTAATCGAACTGGCACCACTATTTGTGAACTGAGGATCTAGTTACACATGACCCGTGCTAAGAACCAATGCCTGCTGCAAAACAGGCATTTATATTGTATTGTATTAAATTAGGTTATTTAAGTTTTTTCCACAAGTGCCTCACACCACAGGGCTGACAGCTCCCACTCCAGCAGGCAGGGTGTGAGCAGCCCATGGCTGATGGGCAGGGCAGGGCAGGGAGTGGGGCGGCCACCTTTGGCCACCCCAAACCACTGAGAGTGCCATCCCTGGACATTTTGTTTTCTTGGGTTTTGTTAATCTTTGCTTGTTTTCTGTCTGTCGAGTTTTTTTGGTTTGTTTAATTCTAGAATTGTTTAGATGGGATCAGTTTTGTCAGCAGTAACCCGTGAAGGGTGGGCTGGATGCCCGAGGCTGCTCCTACTCCTCCTTCAACCCCCGTGAGGGGGGGCAGTGCCCCGGGGCAGCCGTGCAGGTGGCACAGAGGGCCACCCCAGTCACCCCAGCCCCAAGCTGCCCAGGGCAGGCAGCTGAGGCTGAGGGCCGTGAGGGAGTTGGGTCAGGGATACTGAATGGAATGACGTACTGGGAGATTTGGGAATTCTTCCTATTCTTCCTTCAAAAGAAAATCTGAAAGAGGAAATGGCAGAAATAGTTTTACACTTGCAGAAAGAAGCACCAGGCAAGTAAAATTACATGAATGTGCCATTAGTATAGCAAATTTTTAAAAGTGGGAGTATTTTCAATAACACTTCTTATAAGTTAAAATTTGTACAATATTTATTGTTTGATTTCAATTATTTTCACTTGGTTATCATAAAAGGGTTCTGAATTCAACATACAATAGAGTTAGTGACAAACAATATATCATCTAACATGTACAGAACACTAATTTCATAATTTCATAAAGGAACCAGTCAGTACAAGAAAGATTCACATTCTGAGTAATTGGTAGCAATAAACTCCTGTATTTTGTATTTTCCCACGTAGTTATCAGTTAAATAAAGACCTTTGGTTTTTTAGCTTCTCTCTTACCCAGAGTTAGGGCAAAGTTAACTAATTTCTGAAATAAATACATCTTTTTCTTTCATTAGTCCCACCTTTGTGCAATACTTTTCATACATTTAAAATATTTAGTGACTCTGGAGAACAAAAAGTGGCCTTTTTTTTGTTGTTGTTTCTAGTGAAACCGTGAAACCATATCAAAGAATGAATCTTGAAGAACTAAAGGAAGCTGAAAATGGCTTTGAGTTGGCTGATAGGAAAGTTGTTGATATGTACAGGTGTAGTAAGATATATCTATCCAGAATAGCAGTGCACATGTCACTATTGTACATGTAAATGCTCCTAAAAAATAAACTCAGAATCCTTTGAATAGTAATGTCTGCTGACTGATACAACCGCCTTTTCCCACCTTCTGCTCCTTTGCCATCAGATAAACAACACGCGCATTATTGTGCTACTTCTTCCTGATTGCCAGTGACACAGAGAAGCAGTTAATACCATATTTTCCTTTGATGTTCAGCTAGAACAAAATTATTTAGCCTGGAAGTTGGATATTTAAAAGAAAAAGTGTTGAAGAGGCCACAGTGGAAACCACTATTATACATCCTCAGTTGAGCTGAAGATACATTGGGCCACTCTACATTTGGGGGTGTTGTATGTTTGAAGTGTTATATTCTCAACATTTACCCAAGTTACACAAGTAGGATTCTTCTCTGTCTGCTTGATTAAATAGTGCTCCTCGCCCTGCCATGCTGAAGATACTTTCTGAGAGTCTTTAGGACTTCATACAATGATGATAAATGCTCAAAGAAACAAGTTCTGAACCTTCAAAAGTTCATTTTCTCTCTTCTGGATAGAGTTTTCTGTGCATTTGAAGCCAGAAAGAATGGACAGTTTGTTGTGAGTATCTCTTTTCTCTCATGTTGGACAAGAACAATAGGAAAAACAAGATCTCAACATACATGACTCCAGCTTTGTGATAGGTATTGTTTTGCATATGGGGTACATGCCACCTATTTCAGGATGGCATGCCGCTAAAGAAAAAACTGTATTTCAGTCCTGGAATCAAACTGTTCAGAATTTTTAATTGATAACATAGTTAATTTGACTATTATGAGCAAAATACATCTCTGCCTCTAGCATAGCATTTCTGGTACAATAGAGTTTCTAAATATATTATTGTAATAACAATATAATTTATTATTAATGACTATAGTAATTACTATAGTTTCACTATATCATACACTACAGTTTCTGTGCTGTAGTGGTGGTAGCTGTGGAATCACAGAATCACAGAATGGGTCAGGTGGGAAGGGACCACTGTGGGTCATCTGGTCCAATTCCCCTGCTCAAGTAGAGTCGTCCTAGAGCACAGGGCACAGGATTAGTATCCTGACAGTTCTTGAATATCTCCAGTGAGGGAAACTCCACAACCTCTCTGGACAATCTGTTCCAGTGTGTGGTCACCCGCACAGAACTTCCTGTGCATCAGTTTCTGCCCATTGTTTCCCCTTGTGCTATTGCTTAGCAGCACCAAAGAAGAGCCTGAATCTATTCTCTGACACCCACCCTTCAGACACTTACAGACATGGATGAGGTCCCCTCTCAACCATCTCCTCTTGAGGCTGAACAGGCCCGGCTCCCTCAGCTTTTCCTCCTAAGAGAGATGCTCCAGTCAATAAACTTCTGTGGTTTTAAAAGTCAGCTGTGGATCCCTAATAAACAATTATTGCGTTTATTTTGCTTCTCATTCAAGGTAGATTTTAATGACTTTTCTATTTCTTTCTTCATGAAAATGTTAATTTGAAATTTATATTGAAGGAAGGCTGAGGGGAGACCTAATCAATGCCTATAAATACCCGAACAGAAGGTGTAAAGCAAACAGAACCAAAGTGTTTCCAGGGGCAGGATCAGAGGCAATGGGCACAGAGTGAAACACGGGAGGTTCCTTCAGAATATCAGGAAACACATTTTTACTGTGAGGGTGACCATGCACTGAAATGTTGCGTAGTCTTCATCCTCGGTGATGTTCAGAAGCCATCTGGACATGGCCCTGGACTGCCTGCCTAAGGGTGACACTGTTTGAGCAGGAGGGTTGATCAGGTGACCTCCTTGCCAAGCTCAGCCGCGCTGCAACTCTGGAATTCTGTGATAGACTGCATACTGTTCTTAGGCACAGCTGTGACACAAGTTCACAGTTTATTCAACTATTCAATAGGAGTACACCAATCATTTTACTTAAAGTACCATGCAGAGTCAAGGTGTTTATGAATTCGGGTTCAGAAAATTTTGGCACCTTGTATGGAGACTTAGTAATTGTATCTATACCGGACTTTCACATGTATATTTTTGTACATATTTTACAAAGTACTCTGCTGAGTTCTGCACAGTTTTGTACTGTAACTAAGAAAAATGAGACATGCAGTTTACACAAAATAAAAAAGCTAATGTGATCAAAACACTTCCTCTGTCTAGATTCTACCTGTACTTACTGCTTTTACATTGTTAAAATAACTAAAATAATTCAAGGAATAACACTGTGTATCTAGTGCTGTATTCTCAGAGAAAGATTATAGTTATGTGGAAGTTATGAACCTGAACGATCATGAATTGTTGCTAGAATAAGATAACATTGTATATATATTAATATTTTTTTGGGGGAAAGCAATTCTACAGTTGTTTTCAGTTAGTATAATTAATAGCAGCTTTTAGTTCAACAAATCTCAGTAAAGCACCTTCCTTTTCTACCTTGCAAGTATTTTTATAGATGAAGACTGCCATCTACTGTTTTTGCATTTCAGTTTTCATTAATTATTTTTAAATTGTCTGGTAAATACCAGTATAAGTACTGTAATTCCTCCTTAAACTAATCTCATTTTCAGAATCACACAAATATTTAGCACCTTCTCTAATATTTTCTTGCTTCATTTCAAATGATAAATGCTTGTACAATTTATTTGTTTCTCAAGTTTCCCACATCTGATACTGATGAATTAAGAGAATGTATTGTAATATATCATTTATATCATTGAATAAAGATTTGCACAGAAGCCATTCTAGTTATGAAATTATAAGACTTTGAGCTAAAGAGCTGCTCAATTGAGATGCACTAGATATTATTTTTAAATGCATTTTAAATATTCCAAAGATACTTATTATTATTTTTACTTTCTAATTAAGCAGCAATGCTTGCAGGAATGGAAATATCTTCGGTGGAGGCAAAAGTATGGGGAGCTAAGAGAAAGTTGCGGAAAGCAGTAAGATGTGTAAGATGTTGAATACTTCAATACCAAGAATTGAACTGGTAATTACCAGTATTGAACTGGTAATTAGAAAAATTAAATACATCAGACTAATGAAATAGCAATTGTTTGGAGGCAATGGAGTCATAGAGCATCTGACTTCCTTGATTTGTTTATTCACTTTGTGAATCACTTTTGTTCAACTACATGAAAGATTTATTTGGCTGTGTACACTTACCACCATATATGTAACCTTACTAAGACCTCTGAATTTCAAAGAGAAAATGGTGTCTACAGTTTGCTTGCAGATTCTTTTCTCAGCAGCAAGGGTCTAATAGGATTATTGTACCTTTATTTGCCCTGTGACTCAAACAAATCAAAAGCCCATCAGGAAAAGTCTGAGTTATTAAAACTGAGGAAAGCTGGGGGACTTGTTACTTTATCGGTTTCCCTAATGCTCTAATGGTAGCAGAAGTTGTGACAGGATCCAGCAGAAATGTCAAAGGACTCCCAATATTAGTTCCATATATGTTAGCAACTCTATGAGATGTTTTTGAAAAGCACTAAGAATTAGTATGGAATGTTTAATCATTATTTAGACTCAGACCAGTCTTCTCTATGCCTTCTTTTTAAGACTTTTGAGAGGGAACTTATTCTCAATTGTCAGGAATCTTCTTTCCAGGAGCAAAAGGAATAGGACAATCAAATGAAATTGTTAGAATTACAGTAATTTAAATTTCAAGAAGAAAGAAAATAGCAGCCTTTCTTGATTTCCATTTGATTTGTATAATGGAGAATAATTCTGCAATTTACCATAGCATAAATAAGAGTCTGTTAGGAAACTTGTAATCCCACAGGAATATGGGTATCCCCAAAGTCTCTCAAGGCTATTAACAAAATTGGCTCACCTGCCTTTGGCCTCCAAGGTCCATAGGCCACACCAGATGACTTAACTTCAGTCAACAGGTACAACAAATATCCTAATTGTTGAAAGGTTAATGGGCTGGAAGAGAAAAACCCTGGTGCTTTTGGGGTTTTCTGTGTCTGGGTTTTTTGTTTGGGGTTTTTTTTTGAGGTTTCTATAGGGATTGAATTGTAAATAGTAGCTAGAAAGTAATGAACATGGTAAGGTATGGTAATAATAAGAATATACAAAGATTTCCCTGATATTACCTAAGGAATGAAGACGTCATTAAATGTTAAACTGAAAGCTAGTTAAAATAAAGTAAAATGTATGTTACAGATTCAAAAATCTCATTTAAACTGTGCAATGGACAAAATCAGTTTTAAAAATTTAGTGAGGAATGAAACTGAGGCACAGTGATTGAAGAGTCTGGTAGTTTTGCTGACATATTTCATAAGATTGTGCCTCCTATGTATTTTTACTTGAACAGCTCTTTAAATAACAATGATCTTAGAAGAAGCTAAATAAAATTTGTGGTGCAATTTTTACAACAAATTAAAGTAGAAGTGGACTATGGGAAAAGGTACATTTATTCTTCAAAGGCTTTAATAACTGCAGTTATTTTACAAATCAATTATATCAGAAGTGTCATCATATTTTGTTATTCTTTTCTAGTATCCCAATGTTTTTACTAGTTAAATGAACACCTCAACCTGCTGGCCTGAAAGTTTCCAGAGAGCAAGTTTCTCAAAGTCATTGTAAACTGCTGCATTCAGAATTACCAGGACAGGCATTTACCCACAATATTTGTATATAAACAGGTGAAATACAAGGCAGGTTCATTGGAATAGCTGAACACGGGGGAATATATCTGAAAGTGGAAGGTATAAGAAATACTTTTAAATAATTCACATTATGGAAAAAATTCATGCTGTCTGTAATCATTAGATCTAAAGGCCATTGCTTACAGGTTGAAAAAGTTTTTGATTATTTTTGAGGGGAAAAAAGGTCTGCAAAAAGCAAAGAACTAATTTATGTAATTCTGTGGTAAGAATATTGCCTAAGCATGGGTATTTTGCAATTTCACGGTTAGATATTTTACTGAAATAAAGTTGTGTTGGCTCTATTTTTTGTTGTTGTTGACATGTATTTTGATCTTTATTAAAAGTCAATTCTTTTTTCTCTTAGTGAGAATTTATTGCAATTATCAGAATAAATTGTAACTTGTTTTTATAGCAGAAGTTGGACAATAAAAAACAAGTGATGTGATGAAACCATGTATTGATTGAGAACACTTTAATTAAGATCATCTGTTCTGACATAAGTTAGTTCAAATACAGTTTTTTACTTCTTTGGCAAACCTATTGGTAGATACTTACTGGCAGATACAACTCTGGAAACTTATTTTGCAGATTGAGAGAGAACTAGTAGATGCATTTCAGAGACAATGACTTATCTGCTATCTGCCACGTCAAACTAGAACACTAGCTAGTAGTTTTAAATGTAAATAGGTCATCAGGGACTTTAGATATGGTTCCACAGTCACTTCAAGTACCAGTGTTGGCTGCTACAATAGCACTGCTTCCTCTCAGCAGTGAGCCTCCCTCCTGCTCCTGTGGCTGCCGTGAGGGACACAGGCACAACTTACAGCACTTTACAAGTCCCAGTGGAAGCAGATATGACAGGAGAAGAGCCGAACCTCCCCTTTGGTGACCCTGTCTTTGTCCAAATGACCACACGATTGTAATTACAGCCATCAGATGTGACAAAGCAGCAGCAAAATCCAAGGGAATCTGCAGGTTAAAGCCAGAGGTTTCTCATGCTGGGTCAGTTACTGTTTGGAAGAAAAGGCTCTAGGAATGGTAGCCAACCTTGCTTTACAAGGATTATGTGGATTGTGACAGGCTTTCAAGACAATATCCACTCATTTTAGTATTCTGGAGTGATGTAAAATTTAGTTTCAAAATCAGCTTTCTCAAACAGATCCTCTTTTGAATAGGCCATTGTGGACCAAAAAGGAATACACAGAGCAAGTGGTTGTTCCATGGTTCTGAAATATATCATGCACAGGATGGCAATGGCATTTCTGTAGGAAACATGGCTGTAGTTAATGGAAGTGCACTGAGAATTTCTGCATTTCTGGCCTAATCCAGTCCCATCATTCAATAATTCACAAAAGATCTGCTGCTCCTAATTTGGTACTGTTTAAAGGTTATGTTGGCTCTCACTTAGCCCTTGTGAGTGAAACAGAACTATAATTACACAGCAAACTCACACTAATGACAAGAACAGAGTATTTCTAGGATAATAGTTTTATAAAACCACCACACCTTCTCTAAGCTGTCCTGTTCCTTAAGGATCCTATAAACTTTCAAAAGAAAAGTAGCATTAAAAAAATACCCTTGTTTAGGCCATAGCTTTGGCAGAAAATGCCAATGTGTGTCATCTCCATAGCTGTATTGCCTGTTTTGATCTTGTCAAAGAATCATTTATTACTGCAATATTGCAGTAGGGAGGTGTTATCCTCCCATACATGCAAGGTGTGAAGAGACTCTACAGCACCTCTACTTTGTTTCTCTGAAGAACTGCAGCTGATTACTAAAGATCTTTTGGCAAATTTGATAAGATACAGCTTGACGTTATTTTTAGCCTCCTGGTTTCTTTGCCATATTCTAGTTCTGATAATTATGCATTTTTGTTAAAAATATTCCCACATTTTCTCCTGGATACTCCATTCCTGATGTGTCCTATTATCTCCAGTACATTTCATCGTAAGAGTGTTATCCTTTGTATGAGTAATGATATTATTAGTTTTGCTTGTATCATGTACTCCTTAATTGAAAGCTAGAATTAGAGTATTATGAATCAGTAACAAAAATAAGGGTTTTTAATGATCCTTTTCAGAACTCTTCCAGTGGAAAAGCTCATGGAAAAGCTCATTACTGCTTAAGAAGCTCCTGTTCCTACAACACCTTTGCATATGACTTTGGTCACAAGGTGAATCAAGTGGAGAAACTGAACTACCTGAGAAGTAACCCGGAAGGGAAAATCCATGGCAATTTGCAGTTAAGTTCTCTATTTCATTCCAGACACAAACTCGAATTAATCTTCTATAGACACACATTTGTAATTACGCTTTTAGATACATTGCTATTCAGGTATCAACTGAAAAATAAAATCCTTGCAACTGAAAGAGAAAATTATGTACGTAATATTACCGCTAAGCAAAGTTTTATTTTACGGAAAAGAGCTCGCAGCAGTGTTCTGCTGCACGCGTAACAGGTTCATGTTAACACAGTCGCTGCACACTTATCGAATGGTATTAAAAGCCTCGTACACACAAAAGGGCTGAGACAGACACGTCTGTTCTCTGCCCCTCTGTGAAAGCACAAGAAAGAAGATATCATGGACCACCAACGGGACGAGTTCCTTGAAATCCTAAATAACGCGGGAGGCACTTCCCGGAAAGCACCCAGGATACCGCTTGTTCCGCTCTACGAATGCATGTTGTGACCGCCTTCCGTGCCGGGTTCCCCGTGCCACTGGGGAAGCGGCTCCGTTCAGCGGAGGCGCTGCCGTGGGCTCGGCTGCTAGCTCTGCGCCTGCAGCACGGCGCCCGCTGCCCCGCTCGCAGCCCGGCCGTCCCCCCGCCAGCCCCGACCAGCGGCGCCGCCGCCATTTCCTCCGGGCACGGGGTGAGGTAAGGCGAGGTGAGGCGAGGTCAAGGCGGCGCGCGCCCCCCGCGCCTGCGCAGCACACGCTCCGCCCGCCCCCCTGCGCACGCGTGGCGAGGCCCGCGCGCAGAGCGGGGATCACCTCCCCGGTGCCCCAGCCCTGCGCACGCGCGGCGACAGCCCCGGCCCCGGGGTGCCGC
>WBMZ01016352.1:0-21601 GCA_013400975.1 Atrichornis clamosus
GAGCGGGCAGGGCGCCGGGAGCGCCGGGCGCCGCCCGCGCACGGAGGGCGGCAGGCGGGAGGCACCGGGAGGCGAGCGGGAGAAAGGCAGGGGGCAGGCAGAGCGAAGGCGGGGGGCTGGCGGGGGAACGAGAGCGGCAGGCGGGAGGCAGACAGGAGAAAGGCGGAGGCAGGCGGAGGGAAGGCGGAGGGCAGGCGGGCAGCTCGCCCGCAGCACGCACCGCACCGGCCGCTGAGAAACGTGCGTGGAACGGCGAGGTCTGTGCGGAGCCGTGGGCACGGCCAGCCCCGCGCCGGGGTGTTGTCCCGGCCGCACGTTACCCGGCGCGCAGCGCCAAGTCACGCACCGAGGCCAGGTACTGCTTTGTTTTAGTCTAGTTTGCGCAAAGTAGGGAGCTAGGTGGTAACCCACAAAAGGTTAGATCATCAGAACTTTACACTATTTATACATCTTAACAAAGGCATGGGCATTCATTGGCTACTAGTTACATAACTTTTCTAGTAATTAGTACTCGAACCCCTATTTGCTAGTCATATCTCGCACTTCTCATGCTAATTAGTACATAGGCACAGTTCTTCCCATATGAGTCTGGGGTCTGTTTTGAGTAGGCGGTCACAATCGCCCACAGCCGGAATTACCTTTCCCCCAGTTACTGCTCATTGTGTTCACTGCAGTCCTGGTGGCTCTTGTCCAGATAGACCATCCTTCTTGGGATTGTCTTCTCTTTTCCTTAAAACAATAGATTGGCCGAGCATACAACATTCACAATGCAATTCCTTAATCATAACTGTCCAGCTATAGCTATTTATTAACAACTAAAAATATTGCAAAGTTTGATTCAAATTTTGAAGGGCTTGATATCAGGGACAGGACACACATGGTGTGTGCACACCCCCCGGGATGGCGGTCACCCCCTGTGCCCCTTGGGATGAACACCCTCCCTGATTAGCAGTGCCAGGTCACAGCCACACACACACACACACACACACACAAGTGCAGTGCCTCAGAAAGGCACCCACAATCACGGGTTCCTCCAGCCACACAGCACAGCACATCACCTAAGCCCTCCCGGCGCCTGCTCTGCACTCACGTTGTCCTCAGCTGCTGCTACTGTGCCACCCACCACATTTCTCGTGGGTAGGTCAGGTGTATTTTTGGTTGGTCACTGATTCACCATCACCCTTCCATTACAAAATAAAATATATGCTCCACTATAAAATATGTTTTGTTCATAGTTCAAGACGACAGGAGGCCAACTCTGGGAAACACTCCTAACCAAAGATGGTTCTTAGACTGGCAACCTCCAATTCCCAATTCCTCTCCATGTGCCACAATCAATGTCACCACATTGAAACAACTCCTCCGATGTGTTTGAGCGCTGTAGTGAATGGACCACAGGCAGCTGTTTCTGACACTGCACTATCTGTGTAAAATGACTGCTTCCCCTTGATACAAACACACTGGCCACAAAGTGACCAAATACATGAGGAAAAGATGTAGCACATTTTCCTTATCTGAGCTCTAGAAAATTGTACTCTGCCTACTAGCATACAAGCCTTCAGACTATCAAATTGAGATCCAAGAGGAGAGGCTTATTCCATACCATATAATGGTACTTGCCTGGCACCAAAAAAAAAGGTACAGCAATTCAGGGAAATCTCCACATTGTTTTGAACTAGGCAAGTCACCAGCAATGAAGCAGAAGGTGAAGAGGAACGTCACAACGACCATGGCAATGTTTTGCCAAAATATCACCCAGAGAGTGATGAAACAACAGGGACACTCTCAGGTTTTTAGCAGTACCCAAATAAGGTGATAGGGCATATGGTCTGGGCATTTGTCCTGTGGCTATGCCACATGTGTAAGAAATTTCAGCAGAGCAGACGGCACTGCAACACAACACACATGTTCTGTCACACTGAGATGTGAACATGAACAGGTCATCCTTAAAGGCAGGAAAGATAGGGGAGCAAGTCCTTGCTGCAGTCAATACATCTTCAAGTAATCAACTAAGCCAGTGGAAGAAAATAAAATCACACAAAAAAAGTCAGATTGCCAGGGAAGAGAAAATTCCTTCTGTGACCAAAACTTTGAAAAAAAAAAACCAGACAGGGGAAAGAGGACCTTGAAAGCAGGACAAGAAGCTCTGCAGACAGGCAATTCGAACATACTGAGGAACACACTGCTGCACAGGAGCTGCACAAAACTGAAGATCTTTGAGATACCTTATCTGTATGCACATTTAGCTGGTGCCAGAGCTCTCAGCAGTGCCAACAGAGATGGGCGGCAGCGGGGGGAAAGAGCTCTGGCAAGCCTGGTTCACACAGAATGAGCAGAACTCCTATGTCTTGGGTTGATGTGCATCATTTGTGTAAGATCTTTCTTAAAAACAGTCCTCTGAAATACTGTTTGGGTTTAGAGAGCAAAGCCAGGTTTCTGAATAAGACAGCTTTCAGTAAGGGCTACAAATGTTAGTCTATATTGCACTTTACTGTCAGTATTTACATGTGAACAGTCAGTGAGAACTTATTGAGAGTAGAAAATCATTTTTTTGTGAGGCATCTGTCCTATGAACTACCTCCCACTACAAAAAAAATGAGGATTTTTTCCCAGATTTGATCATAGCAAGTGTTTTCTGCAATACAGTATTCAGTTTATTAGCACCCCAGTGCTAATAAACACCCACCCAAGACCTGTTTGGATCCAAATCTGGATCCATAGACTTACTTGGGAAGAGATATAAAAGGAGAAAGACTTTCTAATTAAGAAACTGAGCTCTTAGCTAATAAAGCTATTTCAAACACTCACTCTTTTACTGTCATAGCATGAGTATTGGAATACATTTTGGATTCAGAAAACCCTTTCCCATCTCCCATTCCTTCTAAGAGATTGTTAATAGACATTCAAATAAAATTCATTAAAGACTAAGTCAAACCAGATTTTTCACGGTAAACTACCAAATAATTTTGAATAGCAGAAAGGAGAAAAAAAAAGGCTTTCTGCTGCCGTGAAGAAGCCATGACACAAGGTAAGAAAAAGGAAGAGGAATCCAGATGGCATGTTTTACCTCCTATAGTTGTGATGTAGCATACGGATACTGCTGGCCCAAGATCTCTGAACACATCAAAGTGGGTTGAACATATGGACACTTACTTACAGTACAGCTCTGTAAGACCTAAGGTGCTGCCTACACATCAAAGGCAACAGCTTACTGCTTCATAGGGTGTTGACAGTCTCTCTCAACACCCTCTGTTAACAATAAAATGTGTGACCCTTTAAATTTTTTCTAAACCCTTACAAGTTTGACAAGCGCTTAAAATTATTCTCAGTGAAACACCTATGTAAATAGCCACTTTACTAATGCAAGAATGATTAATTGGGAAAAAACCTGTTTTAATATTTTAGACCTCAAGTCATCATTTTTAAGCAGTAGTCAGTTATTTTAATTCTATGGATCTGGTCAGTGACTATCTAATTAGCTATTCTGAAAATGAGAAGAACTGAAGTGGCAGAAAGAATAACAGAAACAGTTTCTATCAAATTGTTTCCTCCCTCCACATGTTATCAATATCCCAATATTCTTAAAAGCAAATGCAAGCAGTACTCATTTTTATAAGCTTCTAACCATGACAATATATTATGCTACAATCAAAATTAGTTTGCATATTATTAAACCTAATTTACAGTATTTTAAAATGTCAACATGCTTCTCTTCAGTTTTGCTATTAGAGAAACAGAACCTGATTCGACACCAACGGACAGATTAAGTTGATGAATGCCACAGGGAATATGGAAGCTCATGTGCAAGTAAGGATCAATTAATAATGAAAGGTTTTTCCTGGAGGTACTGACAACACAGTTGGGAAATTTGTAGTAATTAAGATTACTTAGAGATAATTCAGCAGCATGTGATGCCACTGTTGCTTAAGAGATGTGATTCCATGAACGTATGTAATGTGAAATTTTTTTAACGTGAGCTTCATTTTAATAACCTAAAGGATATTTTCAAATGCCTATGTGCAACATTCCTAACAAAGTGAGATTAGTGAAATACCAAATCAGTGCCAGTCTTTCCCACATAAAAAACAAAGCAAAAGTCTAATTCACTTTTTTAGCTGCTGTAAAGGGAAGTCTCCCAATTCAGTCTTGCCTTTGAAGATGGCATACTGTTAGATTAAATTGAACCCCAAAAATAGCAGACTCTTTGTTTTGTAAAGTACAAACTAAAGGAAGAGCACAATCATTAGGTAAGGAGGGTCATATTTGGATTAATTGTTAAAGATATCAATTGACACTCTACATCACCTTTAAGAATACCACACCAATTAAGTAAGAATGTTTTAGACAATTAGCTCATTCAATTAGTTTGTGTATTTTTAGGTATTCAAAGATTTTAAAGAAAAGATAATAAACTGGGATGTTACATTTTATGCAATCATTTTTCTAAATAAACTTCTTGGTAGAGGTTCCCAAATTTACTCTGCTTCTGCCTTCCCACGAGCAAAGGCTGTGACAGCTGCAAATACCCCCAGAACATGCAACTGCACAGGAGGAGTTTGGTCGCTCAAGCAACTTGCACACATCACAAACGTGATGCAGTTTGGAAACCACTGCATTAGCAGATGTTTTTAATTAGAATTCAGATCTATCTAGTCAGCTTCTTTAAATGATCATGTTAATGAAAAACAAGTATTTAGCAGTTACTTGGAAAAACAGACAACTGTGCAACATGTGATGCTTGGTGCCAAGGATACTGATGTTTCACCACACTAAACACAAGAACCTGTATTCCCTTGTGACATGTTTCTGTATTTTGAAATTATTTCATTTAAAACAGATCAGCAAGCTTCTGAGATCCTAACAGTGCATAGGCAGCTTGTTAAGAGCTGTCTCAGTGTGTTTCAGCGGAGTGTCTCTCCATCTATCCATCCATTCATCGCCAAGGATTCTTTAACATGGCACCACTCAGCACTTTTTCTTCTTCACACACAATCATGAGACAATGCTTGGATATCTTCATTACCTTAAGGTTACTATGGTGAGGTTCCAAAATTATTTATTTAGATGAGAAAAGCAATAGAAAGAACTAGAGAATAAAGATAATTTCCGCAAGATGTTTGCCTGCCAGGTATTTGTTTGTGGAACTTGAGAGCTGTATTAATACCTGTGCTGCTTCTGTCTGTTTTACTCAGCAATCAGTATATACTCTTTTCTTTCCATTTTTCTTCATTAGAACTTTTATTTGGGAGTGGACCTTGAACATTTTTTGCTATCTACATTAAGCAATCATTCACAGGCACAGAAGTACTGCCAGTTACCTAGTGAAATCAGCTGATAAACACTCATGAGGCAAATTACAGCTGGGAAAATTCAAGTCTCACAATTTACCAAAAGATTTTGAGAGCAAAACCAAAACACTCCCCATCACTTCAGATCAGCAGTTCTTTATATAATAGAGGTTATACGTCCCTCTGCCTTCCAAAGGGCAGGAAGAGAAGAAAGAAAAGGAAAGAACACCCCAAACCAAATCCAGCCTATGAACCAAACAACCTTAAGGAGATTCCATATACACAAGACTTAAATCAGGTCACTTTGGGGGGATCTGTGATGTCACATGAAATGGGAAATATACAGCTGCATCATAAAAACTGCAGCACAGCAGAAATACTACTTAAATATTCCTCAGGAAAAAAGGTTTAAAATATGCTTGGCAACACAACCAAATGCTGTGATACTATCAAGCATTTTGGACCTGGGGTAAGTTGTAGGCTTTCTCTTGCTTCTTTTTCAGAAGTCTTTGGGTTCTTTACACAACCTCCTGCCCTTCTAGGGCTGCCACACCTCTCACATGTCCTATAAAGGAGGCTGCAGGCTAGAACATGCAGATGTTTTCTTGCTACTGTTGTTAATAGTAAAGTCAGCTGAGACCCTCCCTTTATCCCTCCCTTACTCTTTTCTCCTTAGTCTGCACACCTTTAGTTTTGCCATTCTGAAAAGTGTTGTCATCTCAGCAAAAAGGATGAAGCTCAGCTTCAACTACATTCATGAATGGAACTTTTATGCCATGTGAGGGGTAGTTCAGAGTTTTCTCTATGTATTTGTCAAGTACAAGCTAATTTCAAATAGCCATTGGGCCACCAAAACCTGAGAAAAAAAGCAACTATTTGCTAAGGGCACTATGAATTACCATGACTGCATGTATCAGTCTGCAAAGCCCCTGCATAAAATGACCTGCTTGTGCACACAGTGACAAATATTCACCTTGCAAGTCTTTTTATGGTTAACAATCCCCAACAACTTTAAGGTTTCACATACCCTTACAAGAAAAAAAAGGTTACTTTTGTGTCTGCACACAAGAACTGTGTGTTTATAGCACAAAGGGACATCACCCATCAAGGTTTTAGTTCGTAACAATCCAGTATCCGGGAAATAAACCAGATAGATAGATAGACAGATAGACATAAAACCTATCATCATGTTGTCAACAGAGATTTGCAGAACTTCAAAAGAAGTTCTACACCTATCCTCTTTACTCTTAGGTTAAAAAGTGAAGTCATCACCACTAAAGATCTAAATCAGTTCTTTTATTTTTATTTCTTTCTCCCCTGACCTCTAATCTGAGGAAAGTTTCAGGGCATCAGAACTTCAAGAGCAGAAGAACTCAGTGACTGAGCAGGAGGAATACCAGACAGACTACTACTTAGCCTCAGAGATCTACAACTTTCCAATACAGAAACAGATAGAACACATGTAGCAAGAATGACAAGACCATTTAATTACCAAACAAAAAAACCCAAAAAACCCAAAAAGTACAACAGGAAAATTTACAAGTACAATTAAAAATTTATTTTTCTCTTTCTGCATTGAAGTGAGTACAAGTTTACACACGATGTGACCAAAAAAAAGTCATCTGGATACTAGGTACTAACTATGATTGCAATTGTATTTTCCTTTATAACCATCGAGAATATCAGCAGGGAAACAGAAGAAAAGCAAAAACACATAACTTTGCCTGGTGTATCATCCAGCACCTCCAGTTTTACTCACCCCCAAAACCCCACTCATAGGACACTTTTGGCAAAAGTCCCTGAACATTCTGTCCCCTCCAAACATTCAGTACAATTTTAAAAACAGGTTCAGTGGCACTTTAATATGACTTCAGTAACATTTTGAAATACAGTGCACCCACACTGCATGCAATTCACTTTGCTGTAAGGCTAACTTAGACATAAGGCAAACTTTACCTTAGCTCTCAAATATTCCATGGTAAGACACCCTTAGTACATATATCTCAGTTAAATGCAGAGGTGCCTTGATTCCCTTCATTGCTTTTCCTTCTGATCAAGAAAGCAATTCAGGGAGACTCAACACAAATTGCAAGGCATTAAAATGTTAAAAACAAATAGCAATGAATAAAAATAAACCGTATTCACATATCCAAAACTTATTTCCATCACTTAAATAATTTTATCTGCAATTACAAAATACATACACTTAAATATCTTTTTAAGAAATAATCATCTAAGATATCACAGATGATGATTTGCTTTTGATAATCTAACTGCCCTATCTCTGGCATAAAGATAAACCGGGACAGTGTTACTACCTAGGATGTTTTCCTATTATAATTAATTTTCTTAAATATACAGTAAATTCTCTTTAACTATTCTGACAGATAGTGCAAATAAAGACATTCTTTGGGTCACAATTTTAAAATATTACCACCAAAGCTACCCTCAATTTAATATTGTTTTAGTAAATAATTAACAAAATATTTTAAGTGTACACATTTTCTAACATCTGTTTAGCAACACATTTTCCTGTTACCTCAACTTAATGCAGATCACATAAAATGAATAAGCTACAATACTGCTCACCTATCCAAAAGATATGTTATATTCATAATTAAATAAATATATTTAGAAACCT
Source organism: Atrichornis clamosus (assembly GCA_013400975.1). Lineage (NCBI taxonomy): Eukaryota > Metazoa > Chordata > Aves > Passeriformes > Menuridae > Atrichornis > Atrichornis clamosus. Next base: position 7,930 of record WBMZ01016352.1, read on the forward strand.
ACCTATAAGTTTCCCATTGCTTTCCACACATTGTTATTATCCAATGGCCTACTACATCAAATCATTATATCAAAATATCTTTAGAGACAACAAAGATCACTTCAGAAGTACTGCTCAAAGGCAATGAAATGATGCTTTGAGAACCTATGCATATGTTAGGCCTACATAGATCCAAGCACATTGTAGAATACAATAGTTTATGCTTGGTTTTGAGTCAACTACTGCTTTGCCCTAGCCAGAGATAAAAAGCTTATCTTAAATATTATCCATCAACGACATAGCAACACAAAGCAGCCCTGTTTGCTATCTAATGTTGCTTGCTGGCTTTACACGTTTATTTGAAGTCACTGGCACCTGATGGTTAGTTCCATTAGTGGCATTTGTTGCTGAGCCATTCACAACGATGTAATCAACCTTGTTTTCCAATTTCACGAGGCGTTGTAAGATGTCATCCAGAAGAACAGCAATTGTTCTCTTAAGATCAGCTGAAGATAATGGAAAAAACAAATTACAGCCTGTTATTTACTGTGCATGGAAAAGAACTGCTATTTCAACATATTCACATCTTAAGACTTGCTATCCTCCCTACCACACTTTTTAGAAAGGAATGCCGATTGGTATACAATAGCTGCTTGATTTTTCTTTAATATCATTTATTTGTTATTTTAGGGAAGGGAGATACCACCGTAACAGGGCACTGTGAAGGCAGCCAATTAAATATTTGAATGTAAGAACAAAACTACTAGTCCAAACATTAGAAGTGACAATTCAAAGGTATTATTTCAAATTTCATCCAGGCTATAACATCTTTTAGCCTTGGATGCAACAGAATGTATTTACATACTTTCCAGCATAAAAGTTAATAGCTTTCCTCTAAATGACAGATCTAGCCCATAGAAAAACTGCTATGAGAAAGTATCTTACTGCTTCTTACATAAGCTATAAAGCAGAGGTAAAAAAAAAAAATCTATTTACACCTTTATTGATTGAAAAATAAGAGAAAGGATGGCAAAAAAATTCTCATGTTCTGGAATACAAAACCAGTAACATCTTTCAACAAAAGCTAATTATGCTTTTGCCAATGGCTATCTTCTTTCAGATCTGCAAAAAATCAACAAACTTACCAGGCTTTACAAGGTGTCAAGATTCCCCTTACACATGAAGACATATACAAACTCTGACTCCTCCCCCTGCCCTCTAATCAGCTCTTAACTAACCAGACAAACTGGGGAGAAATATCCCGGGCATGAAAGTGAAAAAATAGGATTAAAAGAGACAAAATTAAAAATTAGTAGTAAATCAATTTTTTTTTTTAAGTCTCAAATTAGTTCTTGTTTAGTAATATCATCTTTGAAAAAGTAATAAATAAATTGCTTAACAATTCGAGCCAGAGCAGAGTCTGCTGTCAATAACACACTCTGGGTCATGTACTCTGCAGTACCATTCTGTGCTCAACAATCTGAGGACAGGAACTGTCGAGTTTCAAGTCAGAATTTGTCAAGTCTGATGATCAGCATGTAGGTCAAGAGATGACTTAATTTTTTTAGTTAAACTTCAGACAAAACCTCAGAAGACAAGTCTCATTTGAAAATACACTGTAAGGCTTATACAGCAGGAGAAAGGTGCAAGGACTTTGGGGTTGTTTTTTTTTTAAGACAGAAAAACTTAATTGCACAGTAAAGGAAGGAAGTCCTTGATGACAAAAAAAAGATGGGGGGAGAAAATAGGGAAGAAAAGGCAATCTCTTACTGTAGTAAAAATGTTAATTTTATGAATGAAAGAATTAAAGGTTTAAACATTTTTTGCTGTTCCTCTCATCTTGGGTTGCTCCTGCACATCTCGTCATCACAGTCTTGCCTCCCTGTTCCTGAACAGCAGCAAAAAGGCTTCAGACACATTTTTGCTGTTTGCACTCTTACCAAATGCCTATAAAGGGCATCCTACAACTGGCAGAGCCATGGAAGGAGTCCTTAAGAAGGGGATCAAAGTAGATTATGACACATCTTTATAGATACTATTTTTTAAAATAAACATTTTTAGTTATCTTTTCAGTATTTCAGAAGACAGTGAATACTGGCCACCTATTAATTAAGTTAGGTACACATTCACAAGACAGGTAAATAACACAGAGAAATATGATGCAGCATTAAAGCTCTCAAGACAAGGGACATTATCTCTAACGCCAGCCTCTAAAACAAGGGGAGATTCTGCTAAACTCATAATTGCATTGCAGTCTCCAGACTGCAAACTCCACTAGTATGTTGCTTTTTGCTGCTTTTTTACTACTTAAGGAGAAGAAGGTTCAAGAAATAAAAGCAGAAAGCTAGCAATGAGGCACTGGAAGGATCTGGAATTTTGAAGTGACTTAATATAAAACTTTGTATCAAGCATTCCTCAATAGCTGAAGGTTCAGAAAAAACACAGTGTAAATGTTAATTCTGTAAGTAACTGTACTCATGTACCTGGAGAGATCTAAAAAAATCCTGGAAAAAAAAAAATCTCATATCTGAAGCTTGATTTTGCAATTCATCTTAATCTTCTACTTCATTGAATAAACTAAAATCAAATCATTTAATGCTGAAGAGCCGCATATACTACTTTTTTAAAAAAAAAATTTCAGAAAAAGAATATATTCAAATAATTAGTATGGCTTTTTTCCTCTTACCATATCCTGCCACAGAGGCTCCACCACCATTCATCATGTTTTTATTTTCTTCTGCCAGTGCTTTGACATATCTTTTACTGAGATCTAGTATCTGTCCACGCAACTCAGCACTGCTCTGGCGTCTCGGATACTGAAAAGTGTAGCGTAGCAACATCAAACCCCAAATGATTCCAAACACCAGCAAAAACATACTCAGTTTCTGGGACATATTTTTTCTTGAAAATGTTAGAAACATTTCTGATGAAGGCCACAAGCGTGTCTTAATTTCAAGATAAGTAACTGAAGTTGGCTTTGTCAAATTATATTACATATTAAACAAAAATAACATTTCTATGAAGTGAAAAATCTTCTGGCTGGATCATCTTGAATACATCTTCTCATGTTTTAGTTGGTCTTGCTTCCTGAAATTTGGAAAGTGTTGGTTATTCAAAACTGCTACAGTTGCTGAGATGAACAAGTATCAGTTTCCAAATACAATATTATTGCATCATCTAGGAAGCAATTGTGGATTTTTATCTGCTTACAGGTTCAGTTATCTTTCTATCTCACCTGTTACTTACAGGGTTTCCTCCTTCTATTTTTACCGATTTTTATTCTCCAAAAATCAAAACTTCTGTGCTTCCACAAATCACTTTAAGTATTATAAAAACTGGAATTTAAACTGACATTAAACCCAAATGCATTTCAAAGAAAATGCAGTATCTGGAAGAGACTTGTAAAACATTTGTACACAACATTGTGATGAGTTTTACACATACATTTATGCACAAGAAAAAGATCTTGTAAAATTATTCACTTGATTCTTATTCTTCACTTTGAAGCACAGGGCAAGAATGAACAGACAACAAGTGGAATTAAGTTTCTTGGTTGGTTAGTCAGTTCAAAATTTCTTCTGGCTTTGTATACCATTAAGATTTTTTATTTGTTTTGGTATCTTACTACCAAATAAAGAAATAAAACCAAACTAAACTGGCACATTGCATGCACTTTCAGCATTTTACTACAACATTAAAAAATGTCTTACCATAGCAGCCAGTTCTGATCCCTCAATAGATTAAGGCTTCAGGAGAAAAAAAAGTGGTAGGAAAGCTTCAGCAGTTAAACAACAAATGTTCAGGCAGTTTGAAGCAGTACAAGCCACACATCTTCAGGGAGCTCTGCACTGGGGAAAAAAAGTGAAGAGACCTTCATTTTCTCATGGAGTGGTTGCAGTTGAGGGCTTCAAGCTACATGCTTTTAAAACAGAAATACATTTTTAAACCTAATTTGAAGCAATTGTTAGGGAAGAACGTAGAATTCATTTCCATTTAATTATAAATGCATACATTTGAATGCCCAATAACTGACTTCAATATACTTTCAAAAGAAAGCTTTGTAAGAATCTCACTATTTCCTTCTTCTTGTGTTAGTGACAACAGATGTTCCAGATTCATCATATACGTACACGCTCATATATTTACATATGCATCATTCTTATTTTTACCCCTCAAACACATCCCGTATTTTCAATGTCTTTCCACGTGTATACCTTGTATTTCTCATTTTTCACCCATCTCTGAAACTACTCCAATTATTCAATACTTTCTTGAAAGATCATTCCTATTATTTAACATAGTCCAGAAAAAGCTACTCATTTTAGTTATGTTTTTCCCTGTCATTCCCTGTTCTTCCCCACACATTACCTGACACGAGCACATTCTAGACAGAAATTACACATCTAACAGAGTCCCTCATCAGACTTTCTGTAGAGGCACTTAGGTCTTGGTTTGTATCGGAATATTGAGACTGAATTTCTCGTGCTGCTGAGCTCTCATCTCAACCTAACGCTGCCTCCACGGTGCTTTTCATCGCCGTCGCTGACCAGCTCCACCAGCCCTGTGCCAGCACGCCCTGCCCTGCTGCCAGCACCAGTCACGGCCAGCAGGGCTCCAAGTCCTGCCTGTCACTTACCCTTCACCTTCACTCTCCAGATAATCCTCTCAACAGGCCACCCAGCGTGCCTGATTCAAGTGGCAAATTTCTGAAGTGCTCTAAAATCAACACGCATATCTAAATTATTCTGAAAATGATTAACCCAAGGCAGGGGCAACCCTAGGACTTGGACACGAAAGCTGCTCTAGAGTAACAAGCTGTTGTGTGTAAAATGCCCTATGGTAACTGCCAGTACATAAACTCTTACTGTTGGGTGTACTAATGCAGGTGGCAATCCCAAGTGACGGAATGAGGAACAGCATACTTCACCTCCACTGTGCGGTACGACCGTGCACACGGACAGACAGCCAACACGCAGTAATTTGAACTCCCAAAATAAATGCAGTGGGATGAACTATGTTCAAGGAATGTGCTTATCCCCCAAAAAACTGTTTAAGACACAAATTAGTCTTAAGTACAAAAAATAAGAGAGAAAACAATAAAAACTCGCATTCCACAGCACGAATATTTGGAATTGTGTGGTTTAAGATTTCCTGAAACAGATCTTCCCTAAACATGCACTAACCGAAACTTCTTTTCCCTAGCTCTTTGCCAAATCCATGGCTCTGCACTCAGACTTTAAACTGCACCCACATCTTTATGTATCTACATAATCTCTGAGCAGTATCAAATATGATGAAAAACATTATGAGGTCCAGGAGTAGGGTATTCACACGATGGCTCAAAAAACCTAACAGTATATCTCAAGAAGAGACCACAAGTTTCAACCCCCATTCCCAACTTCTTCTATTAATCAAAATAATAATTTTTAAAAGTCTGAAAAGAACAGATAGCTCTTGCAAAACTTAAATTAAGTTCAGCTCTCGAGATCTCCAGCCATATCTCATCCTGAAGCATTTAGACAATATCACTACAGTCCTTTGGAGTGGAAATAACTCTGCCATCACACTGTAAATAAGACCACAAGCCAGGATAAGAGGTCTAGCCAAGAGGAACAGATTGAATAAACTCCTGCCAAGGAGCAGCAGGAATTGCAGACTGGGCCATCGCTATGTGTATCTGATTCACAGTGCACACGCTGACTACTGAAACTAATGGAAATAAAGGACTTAACCTGCTGGGAAATTGCATAACACCCCAATACTGACACTGAGCGAAGGAACTGGGAGCAAGGAGTACCAAAATGAAGGGAACTATTTGTACTTGTCACTTTTCCTATGAATTTTTAAAGGCCATTCCCCCTTAATGAATTCTGGTATAATCTCGAAGTTGTGGAGATTTGGTCTCCTCTTTCCCCCTGAAGCATGCACTTCTAGTGACCCGTAACACACTCCCTGCAAGACCCTTCTGAGATTACACAGTGTGGGGGAAAAAAAAAAAAAAAAGCAAACTCATACCCACATGATCTGGAAGTAGGAAAAAAAGAGTATTGGAGCAGCAGGTGTACATATTAGGAAGAAAATAGCACAGTAAGATGGATGGATTGGAATGTTCTTGTACCTCTTGTTGCCCTGAAGTGTCAGCACTTCTGTACAAGAACATTATTCTGAAAATTACAAGCCCAAACCAGGAGCAACATTAGAACTTGGAACTACAACCAATTCCTGAATGAGGATCTGACACTAGGTTTGCCTTTCTCAGACATATAAAGAGCTTGGTTTTCTTCACTGTTGCCACTGCTGGTTGTCTAAGAAAAGTATTGCCAAAACCTACCAATGTGGATTCAACTTTGTCCAGTGGTAGCAAAACACTAACATACAGCTGGCAATGAAAGCAATGAACTAAGGCACTCATTCACTCCAAAATAAAATCATGTCTCTACCCTATGACCAGTATTTCAACATCAGTCACATACAAATTATATTACTGACTGCATGAAACAAAAGGAACAAAGGCAAAAGAAAAAGGAACAGAAAATGCTTATGTTCCATAATAAAGCAAAGTTCCACTATCTCTGACACTACTTAACTAAACAGTAGCATCAGACTTCAGTTTGAATACTGACCCTTCTCCAAGGAAACCAGCACATACTTACAAAACGTACTTCTTGAAATCTTTTGCAAAGTCTTCCTCAGATTCTGCTTTACTTATGCTAAGAAAAACCCAGAGATTATATTAACATACAACACAAAAATGAAACAGTCTGTAAGGCAAAGGAATGCCTTATATGTTCTCTGAAACAACCTCAGGGTATTAGGAAAGCAAGGCAGAGCCAAATCCTTAAAAGATTATTGCACACCTTGGAGCACTCACTTCTGCCAGTCAGTTGGCTCATGAAAGACTGGTGTGTATTCATCATCATTTTTCTCATGTCCCCAAGAGACTCCAGCCTTCCCAAACCACTAGAAATGGTTACAGGCCAAATTTAAACCTGTCCTGCAGAGATGATGTGTGTACCTTCTAGTTTTGAAAAATGTACAGGACAGATGAAGATAATTATTTGTAAGAGAAAAAGAAAGCAGCAGGTCCATCAGGTATTTTTGGTAGTTATTGATAAGCAGTTTGCAGATGCAAAGAATACAGAAAACTCTAGTCTGAGAGAATTCCATTTCATTCAAAGATCAAAAAGACTTAAGTGTAAAGCCAAGAAAAATGCAGTGAAAATTGTATTGTTAACATACTGTCCAATAAAGTCACCTATTTGGTCATATATTTTGAAAGATAGAATGCCAAATACTAAGGCAGTAGTTCCTCAGTGATACTCCAGAGACCTAGGCATGTTTCTAATGAACTAATATATCAAGAAAGTAGGCTTGAAAAATGGGAATATTACTCAATCTATTACTTACTACCATAATATTTATCTGTTCCTCACTTCCAAATTATGATCAAGAACAATGTTACACTGTGAATTCAAGCGCAGGTCTGGCTTTGTGACCAGTTGTTATTATTATTAACTGTATAAACACGGGAAGTCATTTATCAAGACAGTCATTAAAACAAAAAGCCATATACAGTCATAGGAGTGTGCATCTAATTACAGAGCAAGGGAGAACAAAAAACTTGTAATAGAACAGACAGCAGACAGAAACTAAAACAGTACAAATAAAAGCTGACATTAATAATTACTATAAAATAATTGTACAGTACAAAATTAGAATTTATTACAATCTCAGTGGGAGCACAGAAAGTTTACAAAAATATTAATGATTTAAAGTTAACATACTAAAATTACATCTATATAAGAAATTACTACTAAATTCGTGATAATAAATATCTCTCAGTACAGAGAGGGTACTGCATCACTAAACAATAAATTGAGCTGTAAATAGGCAGGGTGATATCTCATTGCAATAGCCAACAAACATTTCAGGAAAACAAAAATCACTGGGCATTACAGAATACTGGGCAAAGAACTTCCACACTCCTATCAAGCTCTATTCTACTATTTTCCTTTTTTTTTAGTATCTATTTACAGTGTGATCTCTCTGGCCCATTTACCTCTGTGACCTCCAAAATATTTTGTTTTCTAATTTTCCAACAGAAAACTTTGAGCATCACTCAGCTGACAGGAATCGATCACTGACCATTCTGAGAGCAGACAGGCTGGTTCTGTGTTATCTGGAAAACCATCATTACAGTTCCTGTGCAGCAATGAAAATGGGAAGTCTAAAGAATGACCGACACACACAAAAAAAGCATAGAACATATTCACTGGTCAATTAATTTTAGAAGATTGAGACAATGAAATAAGCACCTAGAAGACCAGGGGCTTACGTGCTGAGACTTTTTGAAATGCCAAAAATGACATTTGTATTCTGGTAACCTGCAGTCTTAGATGGCTGTTGGTTTGGCAGTAGGTGAAAAATCTGCATGAGGTGCAGCTGACAAACGGATGCCCAAAGAAGTTAAGTGTTTATTGTTATGCAGGGCCCTGATTAAAACTGGCATACAAGGAAGGATACACCTTCCTTGTAGTTTTAAGGTACATGAGTTCTTGAGAAGATGCTAATAAATCCACTGTCCTGTCCTGGCACATCCATACTGGTGACAGTTGCAGACCAATATTGCCATTTGGATCCCAGGTTCACTAATCAGGTTCACTCAGACAGCTGCACAGCACCTTAAAAGAGCAGGATATTCTACTTGGAACCAACCTTTAATAGCAAGGCCTGTCTCCAGACAAGTGAAACCACATTTGAGCTTTTCTCTTTGGACAAAATTACCTCTCAGCACTTCAAATATTCCTACTATTGTTGTAGTAAAATTTGGTCAACAGAAAAACATCACAGCAGAGAGAAAAAAGAGGATACTGTTTTGACAAAACCTCAGCAATGCCTGACACAACAGAGCCCACCAAAATGTGCTGATGAAACTCGAGGGTCTTTCCAGACTGCATCATAGATCAGTTGGTAGAAGAGACCATTTATAGCAAGAGCTGCTAGATTCAAGTGAAAAGATCAGCACCATTCAACACGCTGCTATCTTAAGAACAGGTAAGAAGGCATATTTCTGGGCGAAAAAAAGGCTGCCCTATCACCATGAAGGCTGCTGGACTGCATGATTTAGCAGTTCTGTACCACATTTGGAGTGCACTGCCAAAGGAGTCTGCCTTTGTGCATTTTCCAGGACATCTATCTTTATACCTTCTCCTACAGCATGTGTTCCTTCATTCCCTGTTTCTGCATGCCTGAGACTTGCAGTCGCCTTGGCACACTGAAAAAAAAATACATCCCTTTGCCTTATCGCTAGCTCTCTTTTGGGGAATTTATCCTTTAATGGATATTCCAAGTGAAATCATAGGAGACATGAGGTTTAAGAGAATAGCAAAAGTGGGTAACTACCAAGAATACCTATTCTTCTACAGTGTTGCAACAAAAAAAGAAGTCCTGTGTGCTCCTGCCAGTTCCTCTCAACGCAGCCAAAGGATATATGGGCCAACAAAAGTCATAGCTCATCAAGCAGACACAATGTTGCTGCTGTAGAGCTGCTGGGACTACCTCAAACATATCTTAAACCAGGAATAGTTTTACCTCCTACAGGCTTCTAAGAACAGCATCAATTTGTTTTGTAGCTGAACTTTGAGTTCAAAGCAAAAACATATTGCTATAGACTTGAAAACCCACACAGCAATCTTACAGTGGCTCTGGTATAAAATTATCTGAGAGCCCAAACACTAGATTACCTTTTGTCAGTATTTTAGAAATAGTGGAGAGCTGTTTTTATTTTGAAGGCATTCATTCCTATTTTAATTGTTTTTATTTTACAACTTCTGACGACAATTATTTTCATTTTGCATTGTGTCTAAGGAGTCTCCTCAAGTACTTTTTGGTACCTTAGAGTTCCTTGCCCCGCCGCCCCCCGCCCAGTACCTCCCTCCTTTGTTTTGCCTACTACTGTCAGTGAAAGCTTTTAAAATAAACCAACCATTTAAAAACAGAAATTCTTTGTTCTTCGTCTGTGGGCAGTCAGCCAACATTCAAGATTTTGAGAGGGGAAATGACTTGGCAAGGCTTGTGAAGAAAATTAAAGCAAGTAGATATCAGTAGGGACAGTATATCAATAGGGACAGTATGTTATACTTGCTAAAGTTCCCCTCCTCCCACTGGGTCCATCTGGGCCCCAAAATGTTTCTGCATCTTTGTATCAGCTTCTTGGGAAAAAAAAATAAATCTCAGCTTCCTTCCCCTGGGATACTTTATTTTCTCTTCATGATTTATTGCTGCCATTCAGGTCACTGTAGGACCCTTGCTCCTAAGTCATTTATAACAGAGCACAAGGCATTTTCTTGGCTTCTCATTTCCCACTAAGATTGCCACAATTTTTTAATTGCAGCTGAACACTAGGCTATGACAAGTACTCCTGTAGTACCTCTACTCCTTTGTGAAATTTCACAGCCATCTTTGTCTCACCTTTTCCAAAGACCCTGGAACTCCAAAACTTCCCTCTGAGATGATAATGTTTAGCTAATTTTAACAAGTTTTACAGAGAGCCAAGCCTGCAGGATGATGAATGCAGGTTACTGATAAGAGAGGGACTTTCACTGAACATTTTAAAGAGACCTTAAAGGAAGGCAGATGTAATTAAAGAGAATTAAGAGGAGAAGGGGAGGGAGGGGAGGCAACTAACAAAGTGACAGCTGCAGTGCAGAAGAGATTGCCACCGCTCATACATGTACACACAGTGCAGCATCCACACAAACACTATTCCTTAAGAATAGCAACACAAAAAGGACTTGCAGCACTGGGGAGAGAGGAAGAATTCAACTTGTTTTATTTCAAGAAACCTGTAGAACTCAAACTGAGTATGAATTTGTCCACCAAAATTATGTTTCTATGGCAAAAGAGTACAGGTGCTGCTTTGAATTCATGCTCCTTCCCACTAGGCTGATCTAGTTGAAGACTTCAGAAAAATAACACTGGAGGAAATATTAAAGACAGGTAATTTCATTTCTTCTATTTCTTTTCTTATTTCTAGATTGTCTTGCCAGTTCATCTTAGCATAGTAATGGGTTATGACAGACATTAGTTAACCATAACACTTCAGTGGTGTGCATTGCAAAATATTTTAGTCTTAAAATTAAGGAGAAGGTACCCAGAAATTTAACTGGATTATTTATATCACGGTAACTTCCTATTTCTTCAATATTACTGAAGAAACCAATTTCATCAGAATAAGTTATACCTTTTCTTGTCTAGGCCTCTAGTCCAGACCCTATTTTATATAGTCAAAGTACCCATTAAGTTCTGAGCAATCTAAAATTAATCATTTAAATTACATAGGCAAATGCTAATATATATATTTTTAATAAAGTTTGCAATCATAAAAGAAAATATAAGAGACTATTATTAATAATGCTCAGTTGAGAAAACCCAGCCCATATAATGGCACAAATTTTCAATGGCAGGTGAAAGAGGTTGTCAAAAAACAAATACCATATAAAGTACATTTTAGCAGTAAACTTGTACCAGGAAAAACACATTTGAGTGACTGAGCCCCACAGATTTTTGACAGCTACTGGAAAATGGCTATTTTTGACACTTACTAGTCTTCAGATACATCAACTACACAGCTGACAATTTTAGCTGGCAGCACGCATTTATCCTACTTACAGTATGGGCAAGATGCAAGAACAGTCCCCTTTACTACTCTTGGAAAATGTACAAGCGTTCATGAACTCCAGGGAAAATATCTTACTTTTAGCAGTTAAATGACATCCAATCCCCAAGATAAACCACAATTTGTGATCAGCTAATACCAATGCCTTCTTCAAGGAGATAACAGCCAAAAGGAGTCTCTAAAAGCAGATACTATAGAAGCTTTAAAAAAAAAGGAAGTAGCTTTATTACCAACTGTAAAAACTTCAGGGAAAAGACTGATTTACTACACCAAAGGAATTCCAGCATAATTGCTTAATTCTCTGGAGCTCTCAAGTAATTATTAAGCAGTTACATATTTTAACACCTAAAATAACAAAAAGAGGCCAGAATAATTTAGGCTTTATACGCATGGGTATCTGCAGTCAAAACGTGAACAAAGATAACAATAAATTTCCACATTTGGTCTAAAACTGCAATCACTCAACTTGTGACACTACAAGAAGATGCTACTCACAATCTAGTATTATCTTCATATTGTCTCCTTTTTCTGATATTCTCATGAGAGTGAAACAGCAACTCATTACATTTGTTCCAAAATAAACACTAAATTACAGGTGGAACAAATCACACTTAACTATGATGGGCATCATGTTCATATTCTGAAGGTTCTCTTAAAATAAAGTCACAATTCCTGCAAATACCACTTTTCACAGTGAAAAAAGGCCCCCCCTGCCCCTAATTCACCACTGAGGAGGCAAAACAACCAAAAAGCCCCAAAAACAACAGCAATGAAAAAGAACTAGTTAACCCAATCTGAACTGCTCTAAGGAAACCTCACATCATGTCACAGCATAGAACAAAAATTCTCTCTGCTTGTTTTGTGGCACACAAACACAGAAATTACACTCCACTCTAGCTGTCAGTATCTTTTAGATGACAAGAGACATAAAAGAGAATTTACAGGATGCTACCATGTTACGTTAGGAAATCAAAAAGAGAGTTTAATAATGAATGATGAATGGAGCTACAGAAATAAGGTAGAAGTAATAGTACGTTATATATATTTACAAAAATAAACTTAATAAAAGATTTAAAGTGCAGCTAAAACATCATCAGATGTTATATATAAAAGCAATTTTATTATTTTGTAAGAAGGAAGCATCACTCTGCAAGTCTTGCCATCAGGAATTTTAATACATTATAATCTCCTAAAACTCAGTGTTTCAAATTTCACAGATTTCATTCAGTATTACTTTCTCCTATTTCTTCAACAGTACCAAAGAGAGGAATTTCAATTAAATATGTACCCGTTTGAGTTTTTTTTTTTAAAGCAGACTTGTTAGTGCCTGAAGATGACTTAACCTGACATTATTAAGGATCCTGCCTTTGCTCGAATATTAGGCGGGTTTTTTTCCTTCCCTGCTTGTTCCATCACATCACTGTAATCATGCTCTGTCTCTTTAGAAGTTATGTCCTTCCAGTACAAGAAAGACATCGATCTTGCAGAGTCACTGCAGTCATAGCTTAAGACGGGAAGACCACTGCTAATGGTGAAGGAACCTGAAAACCCTTGTTTCCTCCACCGCTTCCTCCCCATCCAAGGACACTGCATCACAGCCCGGGGACACGATTCCCGGCCGAAGGGAGCCCCGACCCGAGCACCACTCACCGCACCGCGCCCGGTCCGCGGGGCCCGCAGTGACACCGCCGCAGCCGCCAGGACAGCCGCGCAGGTACCGAGACCCGGCGGGAAGGAAGCCAGAAGGGAGACAAGCCTCTCCCGCAGCTCCCGGGGGAGGGGCGAACCAACGCGGGCGCTCAAGCGCGCTGCGGACCCGCGTGTGCCCGGCAGCCGCAGCCACCCTGCGCCATCCCGGTCCCGCTCGAGCCTGCAGCCACCTCCTCCCCTTCCCCCGTGAACACACGGACGGAGGGTCCCCGCCACGCTCCGGCCGCCCCGTCCCCGCGGCCCAGGGCGCGGCTCACCGACCGCCGGCTCTCCCGGGGCCGGGGCGGCCCCCGCGCAGCGCCCCCC
>WBMZ01016354.1:0-12540 GCA_013400975.1 Atrichornis clamosus
CATGTCAGCTGCGGGCAGCCGCGCCGGGAGCGGCCGCGTCCCGCCCGCCCGGGACGGGGCCTGGCGGTGCCGGGGCCCGGGGCTGGCTGGAGGGTCCCGCCGGAGCGCGGTGCCGCTGCCGGGACGGAGTTGTCTCCGGGAAGGTGGTCTCTTTTCAGGAGTTCGGAGGACCTGCTGCCCTCTCAAGAGTCTGGGTGGTGGGGGTGTTTAGGGATGGAGGGGTTGTATGTAAAATTAAATTAGAAATTATGAAATCGGAGTTTTAATGACATCAGAAAAAGCTGATCTCGTTACTCTCTAGGGATACTAGTTAATATATGTGAGTATGCGCTAAGCCAGACTTCATCCTGGTGCGGGTGTCGTCATATCAAACACAGAGCAGTATTATATCGAGTACTATACATATTTAGCTTCATTTTTTTAATCTGAACAGGCTAAAAATGAAGAAACTTCAATAGATTAAAACCGTTTAGTAAAGTAAGAACCAGCCTGCGTGTACCACAGTGCTATGCCCGTTCTCTTTTTATTTCTCTATTACTGAATACTGTATTATTAACATCATTTTATACGTGTATCTGGAACCAAAGTACGGTAGAAGAGAGAAGACTGTGATTCATAGAGCTGTAAAAATGAGGCGGTGTCACTTTCTATCACACATGGAATAACTTTTTGCCATCTTTACATAGGAGTCAGGTGCCACACCGGATTGAGTGGTGTCAGCCCTGTCTCTTGTCGGGACCACGATAGCGATGAAAGGAAAAAAAAAAATAAAAATCCTGCAATGCTGGAACGCACTACCTTGAAGCTGCAGGCAACCACAGCAGGCTGGCACTGGTGTGCACAGCATGCTAATACTTACCTTCTGGAAAAGCAGGAAAGGTGGTTGCTGCAGCTGCTGCTAGAAACGTTACCACTGTGTGAATCCCATTTGTAAACCCAGTTCAGACTAATTGTACAGATTGAAGGGTGTTTGAAATATTTAAGGGTATTTGAAAGCTAGTTATGGAAATCTTTACGCACCTTTCCTAGACACTGTACCCTCGAAATACTTGCCATGGAAAAATGTAGCTGAAAGAAGTATTGGTAGAGCTCACATACTGCATGTGCTTAACATGATATTTATCTACAAGATTTTACATAAAGATACACAGACACACTCAGGAATCTTAAATCCTTTGATATTCATGTGGCAGACAGCAAAGTTGAGAATTTATGTGGACTCAATGTAAATCAGTCTCAAAGGCAAAGTTTTTATGCTGGTTTTAAGAAATTTTTTTAAAAATACATACATTTATTATGTGACCAGTTTCTGCAGAGATGCTACCTATTTGGCAGTTTTAAAGCAGTGCTTTGGTTTGATGACATAACAATTTTATCTATGATTATTTCCAGGAAATAAATTTGAAACAGGGGGTTAAATTGCCAGTGAATAATTGATAAATAATATCTTATTACAATACATCTAGTAAACCAAAGTAAATGGGTTTTGTCTCAGGCATACATGTCAATCTTCTAAGAACACAGACATAAAAAATTTAAAATACTCCTCTGGGTTGTTTCAGAGCTGTGCATTAACATATTTGACAACACTGGAAACCACACAAGTAAGTCATCACTGGTAACTCCAAGACAAGAAGTATGCTGCTGTTGTAGCCAAAGTACAGCTGAGATGGTTTTAAATTTTCTTGTCATGGATAGTTTGTAATACTAGTTGTGAGAAAATAAATTTGTAAACAGCACAGAGCAGCACCAGGGAGCAGAGACACCATGAACTGTCTTATGATTGTTCCTCAGCACAGCGCTGCACAGCTACTGAAACTTTCCTTTCCTGGCTTCTTGTTCTTCTGATTGCTTTTTTTTTCCCTACCTGTTCTTTTTTTTTTTTGTCCGTTTTCTTTTTTTAATTTCAGCCGTGATCTAAGGAACTGTATTATATCTGGAATTGGAGGGACCAAACTTGGAGTCTTCACAGAATCACATAATTGCAATCCTGACAGCTGCATTTAATTGCAGATAATGTGACTCCATTTTAAAATAGAAAATTAGGACAAGCAGTTGCATCACTTGCATTTACTATATCTTTTTGCCAGATGAGGCAATCAGGTTTTTTCTTTTACTCTGTCCAAGAATGTCTTAGAAAGTTAGCAAAACATATGGATATACACAGAGCAGCTCCAGACTCCACGCAGTTAAATGACAGCAGTTATGCAGCATTTAGTCAAGCAATTGCTAGCAGTCTGAACAGAGAGACAAAGAAGGAAAGCAGTGAAAGGAAACAGATAAGCCTAGGAAGGAAGAGGACAGCGTCAGAGGTCCAAGTCTGATTAAGGGAAAATGTGGTGTTTCCTTTGCCTTCCACTAGTTAATAACTAGTGCTGCAAATTTATTTAGTGGAAACTAGATATACTGCTGACATTTTGGGTTCATCTTTAGCAATGCACCCCAGGTGTTGCTGTATACTGCAGTTACAGGAAAAGAATGCACACAGGTAATTTAAGTCCAAAGAGAGAAGCCCATACATTCTTTATTTCAGTTCCATTTGGGTTCAGCCCTCACCAAAGTTCTTCCAGTTCAGTTCTGGTCCAAATTCAATAAAACTCCAGAAAGATGGTTTGGTTCTATTCCAGTTTTAAGGACAAATACTTATTTTTTTTAACATATATATGTATATATATATTTGAGCCAGTTTGGTGTCAATTCAATGGCCCACTAACTGCTCGAATCTCAAAGCTAACCATGTAGATTAAAGAAGTGTTTCCTAGACTTTGCAGATCATTGGACCATGGTTAATCCTGCACATCAGTGTCTTCAGACTTTCAGACTTAAAAGCTTCTTCTGTCTGGTTCTGCAGATAGAGGGTCATCAGTGGTCATTAGGCCACACTTCTAAGGACTGATGAATTCAGCGTCAAGTCCAAATCTGTGGGAAACAAGCTAAACAATACCTCTTCTGACAATGCTATTCTCTTTACATGTGGGTTATTCCAGGTCATGATTCCAGATTTTTACATTTATTATACACTTTTTAAAAGGTAATTTAAAAGTCACAAATCGTTTTAGAAACTCTGCACAAGTATAATGAGATTAAAAATAAAATGCTTTTGAGAGGCTCCTCCATGCTAATTAGAGTCAAGCTGTATCCAAACATGTATGTATTTTCTTTGTTTTGTACAGACTACTTTGTTTCTGCTGATAACAAGAGGCCAAATGTGTTCTTAAAACTGGCACAAGCAGATTTAATTCATTAGGATTATGCTGTTTTCAATTGTCTGTAGGACAGCATTCCAGCTTTAGGGACAAAAGAAAAAATACGAGCCTCTAGATCTGTTTATTAAAAACACATCTAATTGGTTAAATCTCTCACAAAACCTCAGAAATTAAGATGGGAAAAAAAGAAATATATGTGACATGCTTGCCTGTCATTTTTAGAAAGAAGAGCATAGAACTCATTTTTGTTTGTGGTGCATCTCCAAAACAGTGTTAAAATGTAAGTCAGGGTGGGCCAAACTAGGTGGTCTGAAGACCAGATGAGTGTCTTGCAAGCCACTGCTGTCGACTGGTGTCCCAGGAAATGATCCCTTCCCTTCCATCCTCTTCCTCCTCACCATGGCCCCCATTGCACTCCCCTTTGCCGCCGTGGGCCTCCATGATGCCAACATCCACGTCTCCTGTGCCAGTCACTAAAAACCAGGCTGATGCCAAGGAAGGGAAAGTTTTGGTGTGGAAGGTTTGCCCAAACTGCAGACTGAAACTTAGGCATGCTGTGCTGGGTGCTGGCAGGGTTTGAGGGCACTAGGCAGTGAGTTGGGAAGGGATGTCACTCTTCAGGTGGCATTTGCTACTACAAACATGATTCCTTATCACTCCTAAAAAAATATGGTGGGTAGGACTGAAGCACATCACTGAACAAGATCAGCCCTTGGGCTGTTGCTTAATTATTCTGATACTTCATAATTTCCATTCATTTAAATAATAAAGACTTCAAATTAAATGCAGATCAAAGAGAGGAATGAATATAAAATATAGGTGACACATCATGAACTTCCTTAAAAGTAGTATTTTATTAAAAGGCATGTCCAGCATGTAGATAAATTATAGAATAGATAGCTTTTAAAGCATCATAAACCATGGGGCTTATAGTGACCATGTAGTGTCTATACATTTACATTTGTTTCAATAATAAAAACAAGTGTCTATTGGCAGTACTGCAATGAATTCTTAGTGCTGTTTACTTTGATACAAATAGTCTCTAGCAAAAAGTTGCATGAGGAATAGCTATAAAAAAGAAGCAGGCATAAAATGCAAAACTTTTATGTACATTACATTAAAAAAACCCCAGTGAATTGTAATAAAAAACTTACAATTAATATTTGCAATACATGACTCTGTATTTCTCAGAATTTTTAGTCCATTTTCTTTAAATATGTGAATTAATGTAGTTCTCTGTTTGTTTTTAAGTTTAAATTAGATGCTTTGAGAAGACAGATGAAATACTGCAAGCCTTTTATTATTTATTCCAGACTAACAAAACCATTTTTTAAATATAAAGCACCATTTTATTAATGTGAGAACAAAGAAAATTCACTAATTAACCTGAAATAATACATTGGCAAATAACTAAAATTAATAAGATTCAAGTCTGAAACTTTTCACAAAACCAACTTGTTTTGTTTGCAAATGACAACATAGGGAATGGTTTTCTAACATTTTAGATAAAAGACTGGAAGGTTGGTTTTATTTAGGGGGAGAATAGCTATTGCTTTTTGTGATCTTCTGTTGCTTTCCCAGGATTTGAACTGAGCAAACTCATATGCGATACTTATGTTTTTAAAGATTCTTACTTTAAGGTTAAGCTTTTCAGAAGCTAGTCATGATTCATGGAAAGTTTTTACAAGTAGCCTAGCAAAAGATTTGCACACTGCTTATACTTTTCCAATACGTCCTGTTTTCAAACAGAAAATACCCTTCGATTAAAAATTCACTTAACCTATTTTGTTCACTTTCAAAAATGAAACATGCCGGCATGGAGGCTAGTGAAGCAGCCTGCAGTAGGCACTGCATCCTCTATCAGGGGAGTTAAAAGAAACAGATGAATTTCCAGAAAACACTTCACTTCTCACAAGCAGTTTCCCTCACAGACAACACACATCTGAAGCACTTCAGCTCACGAAGGAGCTGCGATGCCACTTCCACTGCAATCTAGTTAGAAAAAGATCTCAATTTCCTAATGTACTTCTTTCTTTCTGGCAGTGCAGCCAGTCAAAGATCCTGCTCTCATTGCAGCTCAAGTTCCTATCCGTGTTAATTGAAATATAAGCCACATTACAGAATGCTGAGTCCACTGCCCACTTTACAGATAGATAAATTGCCGCTCAATCTCTTTTAATACTGCTCTTCCTAAAGAAAATGAACCAGCTAAAAGTCCCTTGAACAGTAAGAGCTGATCCACAACTTATTCTGCCCTCCAGATGTGTCAAACAGCACACTGGTTAAGAAAAAAAGCAACTGTATGACGTGTAAGATAGGTGTCCAGAGCAACCTCTCAAATTTGGAGATTCCCCCTGAGACAGTGTGGGTGCTGCAGCTCAGCTGAACAGATCCTATTTCAGGGCTGCAACCTAAAGAGATACAGTTAAACTGTAACAAAGCATTTTGAAAAGGGATTTTGCGGATTTCAGCTACCAGACTTACAACTATTTTTTGTAGAACTCCTGTTATCAAGCCTGATCCAAATAACCTCAAAAGAATTTGCGCTGGGCTTTGAATCTTTCCCCATGTCTAACATACCTCTGCATTTACTATTTGTTAACCAACAGCGCACCAAATTGCAAACCTCAGCTGTGAAACATCAGTTATAGAACAAAATGACTGGAATCAAAAGGATTTACTTACATAAACCCTGCCTGCCAGTGAAAGAAAAATCAAGACAGAAGCATTGAATTTGTGTTTGCTTTTCTAAAAATGTATTTTGTTCTTTGCAGTACTCAGCATTAAACTCTTCCTGGATATTATCTGTATGAAGTTTTTCTGCTAAATGCCAACTCATTCTTTATGCTAATCTAAATAGCTTTTGCTCCAGCATTATATTCCTCCTTAATACCATAAAAAGATGTGGTATTATTTTGGTATTTCAGTTCCTGGAGAGTTAATGGCTCCCACTATGGAAGAAAACAAAAACACAGGTGCAATCCCTTTTTAAAATAGGATGTAAGTAGAATAAAATACACAATTTATCAGTCAGATTAAACACCAAAATCATGGTGATACATTTTTACATTTCTATAGACATTCTCAGAGGCACTGTCTACTTTAAAGCCCTGTAGATAACCTGATTAATAAACATACTTAATTCCTCTTCTGGTTGGTAACCCTGGCAGCAGGACAGACTGATTTTGCTATAAGCTAATTTTTTTTTCCTTGAAATTCAGTTATCTAGCCAGTCGTTGTCTATATGTGGATTCAAACTGTGCTGATACTAGTTATTCCCCTAGACCTTTAATCTCTACTAATACACCTTTCAGCATCGTACTCATCCTGGTGGTTAGTTGATACACCTTGTGAGAAGTGCTACCTCTCACAGGAGCTGCTGGCTTTTCCATGTACTTTCCCTTCAGTCCCTTCTCAGACATGAAAGCCGGGCCAGTAATTCCCTCCTTAGCAAGCAGAATAGTTTGTCACCTTTTTCCTGGCAGCTGTATTTCACCCAGCTTGTAGTGTGCCCTCTAAGGCAGCAGATGCTCAGCACCTGATACCCTTCATGGCCCCAGGCAGCACCAACTCTGCCTCCCAGCTCCTTTGACTGATACTCAGCCTATTGTGGAAACGACCCAATTTTAGCAATACTGTGGCAAATTGCCATGTTGTTGTAAAGCGAGCTCAGACCGTGGTGACTGAAGTTATGTGGCAGGGGAATGTTGTTTCCAGGCATTTTCAGTCATGTTAACGGCTTAGCAAAATACTGAGACCTGATGAATCTAACACTAATCGAGAAGTGGTTTTCAGGAGCTAGGCTGAGATACCGAAGTAGCTTATTATCCCTTCTTCCTTTGCATGTACAGAACTAACCAGCTCAGACATTTCAACTAATTTCCAGTTATTCTATTCAGAAATTTCTTGGTTTAGATACTAAAAGTTTCATTTATGTCTATATTTTTAAAAATAAAATTTCTCCTATCAACAAAGATTTTTATTTTTGAGAATTAGCAATACAATTTTTAGAATCTCTCAAGTCGTTATTTCCTCTAGCAGTAAATATGATACTTAGATTTATTTTAATGACTGCAAAGTCAGCAGACATTTTATTTTATTTTAAATGACTCCTAGACATGATACCCATGTCTAAAGATATCTCTTCCCATTTCCATTATGTGTTTTGGCTTAAGGAGACCAAAGCCCTGATACCACTCAACGTACTTTCCACTAGAGCCTAAACTTATAGCCAAAGGAAAAATCCATAGGATTTGTATCAGGAATACATGAAAAAGCTCTTGAATAGGACATGTAAGTAAAGAAAAGTTTTTTACAAGCTTTAACAAGGTAATCTACCTGCAGGAACATTTTGCTAAAACATAAGAATTGGCTAAGGTACAGGAATTCACCCAACTACAGAACCCTGTCCTTCCTATCACATGTAGATTGTTTGCTCAAGGTGATGAGACTTGGTAAGAGTTTCAGATTATAAAGCTCCACCATTTCTAGAGGAGGAGTAAATTACACATTTTTTTAAGATACAAACTCTCTGCCCTCCATATTCTAGTGGACAATTTTTCCTTCTTGCTAATAATTATATATCGTTTGTCTAGAATGTGGTTATATAAAATATAACTATAATAATACTGATGAGATCAGATTAAAATAAAATTACTTCTAATGCACTGGGTGCAGCTGCTTGGTCACATTCCCACTCTACCCATTCATCTTCTACTCGAACCGTTTCCTGTCTCCAGTGGAAATACTACCAGCAGGAAGATACCCATACAACTAAAATGCTGCCATATTTTACATGTCTGCTAGGTTAAGTGCTAAACTAAATACTGTCACCGATTCCATTTTCATCATTCACCTTGCAATTATGTTTGTTTTGGTTGGGTTTTTTTAAGCATCACCTTTTAGGGTTGTAGAATTCTCAGTTTTCCTTTAATTAAAATGAAGAGGTTTTCAGCAACTAGCATTCCAGGTATAATCTGGA
This sequence comes from Atrichornis clamosus, assembly GCA_013400975.1. Taxonomy (NCBI): domain Eukaryota; kingdom Metazoa; phylum Chordata; class Aves; order Passeriformes; family Menuridae; genus Atrichornis; species Atrichornis clamosus. Next base: position 8,188 of record WBMZ01016354.1, read on the forward strand.
AAAACCTGAAACCTCAAGACTCAAAAATGAAAAACCAAACCAACATATGGGGTGAAAAAAAGCCTTAGGGTAAAAGTCCTTATCATGATTTTTGGTTGACTCATGGCTATTGAACCTGTGAAACTGGCTTTGCTGAACACTCTGTACCAGCAATTCAAGATTATATGTATCAGTTAAAAGTAATTTTTGTAGTCTGATGGGCCAGCAGTTTAAAAGCTAGTGTTTGAACAGCATCATCATATCTGAAAATTGACAGTCTGCATACAAGATCTTTGTACCAGTGTAATCTAGTGATGTTCTATCCTCAGATTTTTTGTACCAGAATAAGTCATTCTCTGTGCTGCATTAGAAAGAAGCTGAGCTTTCAGCAAGCTATAGTGTGATTTAGTTTTCCTAGTGCAATGCATCAACCCTAGAACTGGCATCCTAATGAGGACAAGAACTGTGCTTTCATACAAAGAGGACTAGTTCCCCCTCCAGTCTGTTTAAAATATTGTTCACAACTTCAAGCACACCATAGCTACAGACCCTACTTTCCCTCACAGCAACTAACACAAATGATACAGTCTAAGTCAATATGCTCAATGTTTGGTGACTTGATTCCACATGACAGTAACTAATCTTGATTAGATACAAGATTCACCACCTTTCACTTTACTAGGATTCCTTGTCCTCAGCCTGCCATTTGTCTGTGTGCTTTGGAGAGCTGCTATTAAAAAAACCAATGAGCTTCCCTGCTTCTGCCCCATGTTGTTCCTCAGTGCTCGGCTCTGCTGTGGGGTACACTTGGCCTGTGACTGCTTACAGTAGTCTGCCAGCAGCAAACCGTAAGTCATTTCTTATATTTGCAACACAGTAGTCTCACTGCACCCCAAAGCTCTTATCTTCGTCTGCTTGCTCCAGCACTGGTATTCATGATTTTAAATACCCAGGCCAGGGGCTAGCCTGGGGGAATTTATTTTAAAGGACCTTGGTACAGTGTGTTTGCCATCAAGACCCCAAGGTATCACCCTGGCTTGAAATGCACAGTAGTAGAATGTTAACGCAGCAGCACATCAGTGTTTGTAACTGTGACAGAAGTTACTCCGTACAGCAGTTCTCTCACCGCAAGGTAGAGCTAGACAAGAACTATAAGAAAAGATTCATCAGAATGAAAAGTGTTCCCAGAACACAGTTCTTTCACAGGCTCTGCTCACAGGAAAAGCTCCTCAGCCTGAGGGTGGCAGATCCTAGCGAGACTGATGGCAAGAACCGTGTGATTATGACACATAGCTGGAATACAAGAGCCCTTCTGGTATAGGAACTGAAGGGTGGCCACCATGTAATGTGCAAAACTTCTAGCTACATTTTGGCAGGATATGGGGAAAATTTTACATAACACAATACTTTGTTTTGTTTTTCAGGAGAAAACTCCTGTCATTTCTATACTGAAGCTTGGAATAAAAATGGAGAGAGAAAATTTAAGCCATGGAGGAGGAGAAAACCCACCTTTCCCACAGAGAGAACAAGAATTTGTCATACCAAGGAACCATCCGCTCTTGCCTCAGGTTCTTGGTGTCTTCCTCTACTCAATTGGCTCAGCCATTCATTTCTGCCAGCATGTTACTGGCAAAACTCAGGGTATAACACTGGGATTTTAGATGTGACAAATAAGATGGTCAGTGCACCACAGTTTATGAGAAGGGACAGAACATCTTGATAGTACAACAGAGCAGTTAAATCACAAGGAAAACCAGAACATTATTTTATGTTGTTTCTATTTCAGCCTGGGCAAAGCTAGATTACAGCAAGTCTTTGACAATCCTCCTTGTTCAAGCACAGGTCTTTGCTTTAATTAACAAATAAGATAGAAAAAAAGTTAAAACTATTAATTTGTTTACTAAGGATGAGTCTATGTCCTTTTTCTCTCTTTTCTGCTCTCCTGTTATTCTCATCTGGGGTATTTCTTCTATTAAATACTTTGCATTTATACTGAGGAATGGGTACTGAGGGTCTTAGTCTCCTCTTGGGATCTGGAAGACTACTGTAACAGAAAAAGCAATGTCCTGTGCTAATACCTAACTACAGGAATTCAGCAGGCAGCCTCTAAGACAGTAATCTGAACGTAATCCAGCTATACCTTTGAGCAGCACCACAAAGGGAAAGCAGGGGTATTCATCCTCACTGATACATGTGTATTTATCTCAGTGTTAGCTGGGAAATTATATAAATGCCTATATAAGAGCACTGTTTCCTGAATAGTAGCAATACATACATACATACAAAGATTGGGAGATTGTTGTGCAATTTGATTTACTTTATTGAGTAATCATCTGATAGCTACAATGGTGGATTAGAAGTAAAAAAAAGAAAAAAAGAAAAAAAAAAGAAAAAAAAAAACCCCAACCCCCTCAAAAAAAAAAAAATCCAGATTATATTTCCCCATATTTTGGGAAACAGGCTGAAGAAAACATTCTACACTGTAGAAGACAGCTATAACTGCTGATATCCATGTTTTGACATTGGAACCACAAGTCTGAAGCATACAGTCTTAAAGCCCCAACCAAAAGAAGCTTAATAGTAATAACATGGATATATCACCACTGTGAAGATGTTAACATGTTAAGGATTCTGGGATGCCAATCTGGTATAATCAGCAATATACTGGGTTCCTGTGAAAAATGTGTCATTTCTTCTTAGTCAGATTTTAGAGAACTTGGAAAAACAATGTTTTAAACTGATTACTTACAGTACTCATTTGCTTGCAGGAAAGCAGAATATTTCAATAAAAACTGAATACATGATCACTTTTCTGACTGGATTTCATCAGTTGCATAACTTTAGCAAGATTATCACAGTGGGATCTAGTTGAGCTTTTAGGATTATATGAACACCAGGACCAAATTAATCTTGGAATCAGACAGCTGAGATACTTGTGAACTCTCATACGTCTCTGACCACTTATGCAGTCTCTCCCAGTCCCATTGCTTCAGAAAGCATTTGATAATTAGTGCAGCATTTTATGCCATTGACAAAGCAACACAATCTGGACAGATTCCTGGCTTCTCTCTCCTTGCAAGAATAGCATGCCACCTTGTTGAACCCCCAAGGATGCAAGCAGGGATTATTCTACATAAAGTCTCCCTTTGTAGCATCTGAAATAAAAACCTTTCCCCCAGAACTGCCACTGTTTTGATAGTGAATTCCATGCTGAGTTGTACAACTGGTTACTCAGTTCTTTGGCTGAATTTAAGAATTGCATTCAAAAGTTACTCTACGTTAGAGGCATTTAGAAAATATATTTATACCTGGTACTGATACTCTTTCAAGTACTCTTTTAGTCTTGTTGGTAATGGCAGCTCCCAGATCTGATTTGTGCTCTTGTTTATAGCTATTCTGCAGCGGTGTTGCAGAGATGGAGCAGACGTATAGAGGGGTTTGTTCAAGTAAAGATGAACTGTTCCATTTGAAGGTGTTTCAGTTCTGTCCTTGCACATAAGAACATAGTACTCAATCAAATGCACAACGCTGTTGAACTGTTTAAGTCTAGATCTTACACAAGTGATAGAGTCCAGTCTAAACTTGCCATCTTGATATTCTATACGTAGATTGGTCGGTCCTGCTGATGTTTTTACCGATATAGTCAGTAGATACTCTGAATGAGAACTATCCCTAACCAAAAAGGTCCCTTCAGGAGCATCCTGTAATCTTTCTTTGGCTTCAGCAACAGTCATGTTGCCCCAGTACCATCCTGTTAGAATATGAGAGAAAAAAGGGATTTGTTTATTCCTGTTTGTTTAAAACACTCCTCTCTGGCTGATATGCTTGTAGTCACCGATTTTCTTTGTTGTTTGAAAGCTAAAGTCCTGCAGGCATAGTAAATTTTTATTTGCTATTTAAATTCATTTGTTTTACAATGCGTCTCGTTTTGATAGAGCCTTCCAGGTCATTCTTTATTTTCATATCTATGCATACGCACACACAAACTTTCCCGCAGTGTCCTGCGGGGCAGACACCGGAGCCGCCGACCCGGCGGGCCGCCCCTGAGGTAGCGGGGACGCGTCCCGCGGCTCCCCGCTGCTCTCCCGCCGGGGCCACCGCTGCTGCCGCACGGCACAGGCTGGCAGCCCGCAGAACGCCCGCTTTGGTAACTCTGGGTAGGCTGCTGTTGAAATGAGCTTTGGTTAGCAATCGAAGGCAGAAAGGGGTGAGAAAACCACTTCGGCGAGGTGGCTGCGGACCTGGCGCGGCGGCGATGAAGACAAAAAGCCCTTCCCTCCGCCCGCAGCCAAGCCCCGCGTCCCGCGGGGCCGGGCGATCCGCCGCCGCGCCGGCGAGCGGAGCGCAGGTACACGGGGCCGAGGGGACGCGGCG